>JAUMHB010080516.1:0-12161 GCA_032359685.1 Pittosporum tobira | reverse complement strand
ATTCTTTTTGTCGGGAACCAATAATTTTATTTAGTACCTCCAAATATCATATTTATAAAGTTAAAATCTTGGGTTCTCACATGTAATAGGTATTCGACCACTTATCTTATTATCACAATTCATCACTTCCTAACTCGTTCCTTCATAATCTGACAATATCGTTATACTAACCCCAAGGCCTTGGGTCCTAAAACGACTTATTCATATACTTACCTCTAACTCCAGTTACATATATCATATGACTAACTTAATCTTTTCCTTACTAATATCGTTCCATTCTCTCTACATCTCCTTCTCTTAACTTCTAACTATAATTTTCGTCACGTTCGTATTTCGAGAGATTCGTATTAACCCATAGCTCTGATACCAACTGTGACACCCAGGTCTTCGTACATCTTACTGTTCACTTGATCTTGGGTGTTAAACTACATTACGTTCTTAAATCTTTATTCTTTTCCAGTTCCAAAGCAGCAGATAATAATAATAGTAGTTATTATAAGTAATATGTATTAATACAATTTGACATTGACTCATAACATGCTTCCTCCTTCGAGTTAGGTGAAATCCCCATATGCTATCCTTTACGTTTTGACCCCGTCGTACTTCCTCAATTTCTTTTCTATCTTAATGTGCTTGCTTCTAATCTGTAAAACATTTGACCACATAAAGAGTGAGTGAATTAGCCCAGCAAGTACAGTACTCTCAAGGCTAGAAGAACAATTACACATCAGTAAATTTAGGCAATGAATGGGGAATCTTCACATTACATAATAAAGGAATATTGAGCATGCACTTGGTTACCGATTTCACCGCGTACATTTTGTGCGGAAAATAATTTCCAGAGTGAGTTTCCCGGCCATAACACACAGTCTTGACCGAGTGGAAAATAGTTTGTACAGTGAATTTCCTAGTCCCAAACACACAGTATTGACCAAGTTTTTGAATATAGTAAGCGAATGTGCACATCGCAAGTATGAATTAACCATGGCATACTCAAATTCCTTTGTCTTTGAGAAACATTACTTTGTGGGCATGCAGTGCAGGTAAGAAATGCACAACATTCAAGTAATCACCATAACACGTGTAATGGAAACAAGGCAATTACACGTAAAAGTGGAGTGAGTAGAGTACTTGCCTATATATTCCGTAAGGTTCTTACTTGACCTTAAATCCTTCCTCAGTTAGCCTTTGTCATCCTATGATCATAAATGACTCTTTCAATCAGAAATTCAATATTTTCTATAATCATGAATTCCATTTGATGCTTTAACCCTACCTAACATATTAATTCATGCTTACATAATTTATTAAACTCGTATTTAAGCATTAATGTTTCTTAGAGGTAGTAGTGCCATCTGATGCCTTTCACTTCCTAACTACCTATTTTAGGTCTAAGAAGTCCAACAAGTTCATAAACAACCAATTCATGATAGGAAACCCTCTCATCACTTTGATCAACTTGAATACATTATCTGTTTCTTAAGCTTGAAATAGGCTCAAGAATCACTTAATTCTGAGTTATAATGAAAAAGTTATGAGTTCTCAAAGTTTGGTTACATGTTACACTTTTCTGGAAATTTCAAGAATCTGCAGCAGTTTGCTAAAATAATTTATAAATATAATGAAATATAATTAAATTGAAAAATATTTGGTGATATTAAGATAAAATTGTCCAGGTATGTACAGAAAAATATTCATGATTTATTGATTAACACATTAGTTTATATTGATTTTTAAACTTGACTGAAAATAGTGTTATATCCTCTGCACTACCTGGATTTAAACAATAATAACTTAATCCGTGTAAGTCTAATATTATCATATTTTATCTTTATGAAAAATAGACTTAAATGGATTTAATTGAGATTTGTAATCACTTAAATTGGAGTTATAATGAAAAATTTATAGTCATTCAAAGTGAGGTAGTATGTTGCATTCCCCTGTATCTGCCTAATTTACAGCAGTCCCAATTAAGTATTTTATTAAAATATCAAAAGAACTATAAAATTCACGAAATTTTTATGGTACTATATTAACTTATTAAGGTATATTAAATAAAAAAAATTGATTCCATTTGACTTGTACATAAGTTTTTATAAAATCCGAGCTTAGGCTGCAGTCCCTAAACTTCTAGATTCGCAAATTTTACAAAAACTTCTTTTGCATGTTCTAATGCTTCCACAAGCTATCATATACATAATTAATCATAACTAAAACATGAAATTCACTTATCAAGTTCATAAAAATCAGGGTTTCAAGCATAAAATCAAAAGTGCTCAAAATCTCATTTCAAGAACATGCATGGACTCCTTGCACTTAAATCGATTTCTAGCAACACACAAGCCACAAACACCTTTAACCATACTAATATGGTTCCTATCCACCACTAATCAAGCTCAAAATCATCAATTTAGTTCAAGTAGTTACCTTTTTGGCTCTTGGATTTCAAGGATTTGCAAGTGTTTTTGGCTTGATTCCTTAGCTAATCTTGGTTGCTATGCTCACTAGAGTCTTTTGTGATCATCAATTCCTATCCTTAGAACATGAAAATCAAATTTGATTTTGTTGGGGAGGAAGAATCTGAAATTTTGTAGAGAGAGAAAGAGAGAGTTTCTTGCTTTTGGATGGCCAAGAAAAAAGTGTTCGGGTTGAATGCTTGCTCCTCTCTCTTACTTCCCTTGGATGAATTTGTGGGGCTTGGGGAGTGTGGAAAATTCGGCCAACAAGGCTTGGAAAGGTTGGTAAGGTTTGTGGCCCTCAAGTTAGTTAAGTGGTCCATTGGTTGGTGAGACTTGTGATCTATGGCTTGACCAAGTAACCATCACAAGTACTTGACACTTGGCTTGGATGACATCATCCTAGTGATGTCATCTTGATGACATCATAGTGACCTCATTATGATGATGTCACTTATGTGACATCATCTCACTTGCATCATCCTTTCCGTCTTGTTTTACTTTTCTCTTCTTTTTCTTCCTTTCTTAAATTTCGGCTAAGAATACTTTCCCTGCCATGGACGAAATTTTTGACCCCTTATATAGGGTTCTAATTTCATTTTACTCGTATTCTTCTGTTTCAAAATTTTAACAAAGAAAAAAAAACGCAAAATTAGCTAATTGCGTAAGCGATTACGCGAATTTTATGCAACGAATTTAGATATCATCAAATACAAAATATTATATATTAATTCTTATCTAATTAATATACATTACAAATTCCGGGGTTTCACAAACAACTTTCTACAACAGTTTTTTGTCTTTATATACTCATTCATTTCCATTAAAATTGCAACCCGTCTCTTTTTGAACGTCCCAATATAATTGCAACATTCTTTTTTTTTTTTTTTTGAAAAGTTTAATAATATAAATTATCTTTACTTTATCAAATATTGATCACCACTTCAACAATTATTTCAACATTATGGGCCTACAATTTCAATCACTATTTCACTATTTAAAATTATAATATTAACACTACGACCCATCATTTCAACTACTATTTTATTATCTAAAATTATAATATTTTAAAATATAATTTGAAAAATTTACTCGTAATTAAACACATCTCTTAATATTTGTGAAAAATCAAACAGTTGTGGTTAATATAGGACGGAGAAAGTATTCTAAACTGACAAAACTTTGTGTACCAAACATGCACATAGAGTCTTGTACGTACTCCCTAATTCTTAAATCATATTAATATTATTTTATTTTTTTATTCAACACGAGTACATAATTTTCTCTTATATTATGTTTATTGTTTATATTTTTATATAAATTCTAATAATAATTAAGAATTTTCTAAGTTATAAATTATTCATAAACGAATATAAATGAAAACTCTTGTAAATATTATATAAATAAAAAAAAAATGACTTATATTGGTTTTTCTTCAAACTACTAAGTAAAGAACTTAAGTAACAATTAGAAGAAAAATAAATTTACACCGCTATTTAAGATTTCATGGTCTCATGGCTCTCGTTTTAACTACACTACGATCTCGTCATTTCATAATCGCATTTAGATGAAGCACGATTGTGACTAAAGGTAACGAATCCAAGGGGATAACGTAACAGTGTTGTCGAAATAGCTTTGGACACATGGAATGGTGTCTACTGTTGATAAGAGAGTAAGGGATGGACCGTAGCCCTACTTTCGCATCACCTTTATCTGTGAAGTGTGAACATAACTAATCCCGGTTCGGGTCTCTGTCTTCCACCAGATAGTATATAATCTATTTTTTATCAATTAATAATTAATTAATTCCCAAATCTGTAGTGCACCCAATGAGATAAGACCACGTCCATAAGAAGGAAAAAAAAAAATGTTTAAGCCTTTGATTCCAAACCCACCAGAGATGTATACGTACTTGTCTTATCAAATTTACAATCAGTTTAAACAGAAACTCCATCCAAACATTATTATTTATTTATTTTAAATTTTTTTCAACGGAGGGGAAAGGAAATAGACTAGCTAAACCAACTAGTAATACTTTATCTTGAAATTGTTAAATCAATGCCTTACTCTTGTTTAATCAAAACAAACTTTAATATCTAATCACCTTCATCATGGGATAGTTAGTGGGTCTTCCTAGTTCTATACAGTCTGTCCATAAAGCATCGCACCATCATACCAGCTTACAAAGAAAAACTGGCCACCTCTTCATCATCATCGTCCTCATCTATTACATCTTCCTCCTCAGTAAACATCTCGCAATCATCACCGTTTTCATCATCCATCGTGGCATCACCACCATCACCTCTGTCCTTCAAGCCTGTGTTCAGTACCACCATTTCTCCCCTCAACTCCTCCATATCTTTCCTCAGCTTATCCATGCTCTCTTTTCTGCACTTTTCCTCCAAACGTTGCTTCTCTTCCTGCCTCTTGTCAAGGTCAGCCCTACATTGGAAGAAAACACACACACACACACACAAAAAAGAGAATGAAAGAGCATTTTGTTAATACAAGCTATATGAAAAATTTGATAGCAAGCCATCTAATCGAAGTAACAACGGTATATGACGAGTAAACTAATGAATAACAAATTTAGTTCTGGATTTACTTATAAGTTCCCATGTACTCCTCCACACTTGCTTCAATGGCCTTAAAAAATGCATCCATGCCATCACCTTTAACTGAAGAGACTCCAACAGACCGTATATTTTTATAGAACTCCTCAAGCGCAAGGGAGAGGCTTCGAGTCAGGGACGAAGCATAAGAGTTATCTGATTCTAGTGCAGCATGAAACACCTCAAAATCTTTCATCCACTGCATTCATAACAAGAAACAACGATGCATTTTTCTTTTCCAAATAATACAAGTAGTAAATAAATATAACATGCTTTATCTGCAGCTGAAGAATTTAGGCTGGGATTCCAAATATGGAGAGATGGAGCCTGATGTTCAACAATCCTTTCACGTGATCATATTCAGAAGATTATCTACTTCCAACAAATAATTTTGAGTCTCATAAAGCAACAAAACAGGGCAGCCTCACCGTGTGTCCATGAAACATAATGAAATCCTAAAAAGATTTTGGCAAAAGATCATGTTTTAAATTCATGCAGGTGAAACCCTTAATCATGCCAGGATCTTACTCATTAGATAGATATTTCCAATGTTGTATATTGATGACATAGAAAACAGCACAAAGAAGAGTTAGTCATTCATATTGTTTGTGTAAGGTGGGGAAGAAATAAGTAAATAAATTCTAAAAAGGATTCCTTTTCCTTAGGTAAACAAATTCAAAATATCTCACCAACAAGAAAAATAAATTTATCCAAAAATTTTTATACATATCTCCCGTCATTATTCCCATTCCCATACATCAAAATGGCTAACTATAATTTCAATCCTCCCTTCCCTTCAACAACATGATAAAGTCATGGGATGTTAACATGTTACACACAAAGACACATTTTCAGTAAGAGAAAAACTATACAAATCAGGTTTCATTAGTTAGAATGATTTTGGTACTACCCGTGTCACATATAAGGATACAAATAATAGGGTTGTTTTCTCCACAGATTTGAGATGCATTGGAAACACATTTATATAATTATTTGCAACACATTTTTATAATCTCAATAAATTAACATATATACTTCTGTTTAATAAATCATATAAAAGGATACAGTATACAATGTGTACTCAACACGTCTTAAATTCGATGCAGAAAACAACCAAAACATTTGTATCACTTCGATTGGGACAAAGGGCGTGCATCATGAATGCTCAAGTCTCTATTCACTGGTGGTATTCTTTGTTGTAAATATTTTAGTATGAACATAACTGAACTGACAATAAACTTAAGCAAAAGTGAATCTAGTGCTGATATGCATGGTAACCTATTGAAGATCAATTATGCAATAACTGCTTTCATCTCCTAGCACCTAGCCTAGGCATTACCAAAGGAAGGCTTGAAGAAGAACGTAATTTGACAAAGAACATAGGGGAATTGAACTTATAGATGAACTATCAGTCCATAATCACTAGTTTTTCTCTTACAATAGATAAACTTTTGGTCTGTCAAATCGGTTGTTTTACATATTATAATTTACACAATACATTGGGGAAAGGGGGATAATATCATTCTGAGGCCCGTATGATTTGACCCTCTGACTTTGTGGATGAGTGGGTTGGTCCCTCAGCACTAGGCTAAGCTCTTATCGTACGTCACACCAGTTTATAATTAGGACCGACATTTCCACCAAGTATGATCCAAAACTATACAACTATCTGTAGTGACGGTGGATAGAACCTAGGTGACCCAAACAAGTCCGCAACTGTCATCTTTGCCTTAGTCAAATAATACCAAGGCATTTACCCATTAAAAGAATATAAATCAGTAATCGCGCCATTTAAACAACAAAAAAAGAAGTCACCCTCAACTATACAAAAACTTGCTAAATAATGTAGAGTCACAGGAATCTAACTAAAAATTTGACTAACCTCCAAAGCAAACTGGTGTTGTGCCACATCAGTCTTGTTGAAGGCCAGTACTAAGGGCAACCGTGTCTTGTAGAGAATGCTACAAGCATAAAGCATATTGCTCATAAAAGTATTTGGATTTGCCGACCGTGGTGTGTCAACTACATAAGTGACAACAGTAGGAAAAGTTGAAGCAAAAGCTTCAGTGATTATTGCTCCTGAAGCAGACCAAGTGAAGATCTCAATCTGACCGGGAGTGTCCACAAGAACATAGTCGAGCTGATCCACTCGCTTCTCAATCACTGATATGACCTGAAATGTGACATTAACCAAGCTTTTTATATGGAATGAGGAAAAAGGAAAAGACACACTGTAGGTATATTTTCAGAAGTACAAGAAATGAACTGTTGAGCCTTATACACCCCTGACCCCACCCAGGCCTAAGCACCCTTGCGCCTTAGCAAACAACCAGCAGTTTGATACCATCATAGGAAAGTATGTGGCATGTAAGCCGCCCAAAGCTATACATATTGACCAAGACATAAAGTTTGTAGCACATTAATGACTACTTCAAAATAAGCATCCAAGTTCAAAATAAGCATCTGAGTAAACCAACCTACCACAGCTTAACATGGTCAACAATTCCAGGGTGCAACAAAGCGAATACAAATCATACATAAAATGATTTCATATTACACATAAAAGTTTTACCTCATCAAACTTCGTAGCAAACAAGTTAAGTGACGTGAGAATGCCACCATTGGGTCCAAGATTGTACTGCTTCATCACTTCCTTGTAGTGGACAGTGTCTCTTATATCAATATTTGCACCAAAGGGCAGGGTCATTACAGCAGGGTCAAGATTCAAAACATAACCCCTGATGTTTGACGCTTGTGTATGACACACCAACCGATGAAGAAACGTAGTTTTTCCACTCCCTAAGTAAATTTCACATATTTCCCATCATCAATTATCTTACAAACGGAATTTAATCAACTCTATATGTATATAAATACCTGCCATTCCCACAACAATGATGATAACTGGCTTTTTCTTGAAAGTCATTGAATCTTCAATATTTAGGTTCTCCATAGACTTACTAATATCAGCATTCTCTTTACCTTTAGACTAAATAACAAACAACAGGGTGAGTAAATAATTTTGACGACTTGCTAAATTGAAGCTCAAAAAGGGTAAACAAGATACTCCAAATTAAGTATTTTCTCAAACATAACCCTAACAATACCTTAAAAAAACGTAATATTGGGAAAATGGTAGTACACAACCAATGTAGAATGAAAGTATGTATATTAGGATTTTCTTATCACTTTATAGTTTAAAAGTAGAAATGTAACTATAATTTTGGAACGGATAGACTATTGATTAGTTACATTGATATCAATTGATTCCTCAGTGTTCATTTGCATAGAAGAGGCGGCTTCCTCGGCTGCTTTAGGGTTTGAATCGATGTCCATTGCCAAAGGATGCCTCCAATTTTGTACCTTTCAGACTTCTGATGCCCTAAACAGGCGAATCAAAGCTTCAAATTAGAAAATTAATCTGCTCGCTTTCCAGATTACAAAGAGAAATATAATGAAAAGGTTTAGGGTTATGCCGGTGATTGATATCTGTGAAACAAAATGATGAAATTCTCGTGAGGGAGAAATTGCAAGGAAAGTAAACTTACTGTATTCAGTGCTGTGCGAAGAACGATACCGATTACTGCTTCGGCTTGGGATGGGTTTTGAAGACTTGACACTAACACTTAACACTAACACTCCCGAGAATTGTTTCTACTTTCATTATGTTATTATAATTTTCATATTATATTTAAATAATGTAAACTTTAATTGTTATTACTACTTTTAAATAATTATCTTTTTTTGCTAAATCCTTTTTCATATTAATATTTAAAAGCTATTAAATGGACTTAATTAGTAATTAAAATTGCTACATTAATTATAAGTTTTAATAATGCTAATGTGTAAGCTACTCAACGAACAAGCTCTTGATTGCTTGTGACAGATTATTTCAAACAACTTAAGAAAATTTGTTAATTTAAATAAATTATAAATCTTAAAAAATATCTACTAATTATTTTTCTAAAAAAAGTTAAATAATGTTTTACTTGATTTATAAAATTTAGATTTAATATTTTTAAAAACAAATTATAAATTGATGAAATACTTATGTACTGAGCCAATAGGCCCCTTACACTCAAATCTCAATCCGAATAAAAATTAATACTTTTGCTAATTTATTTTAATTCGGAGTAGTCCTTTTATCGCATTGTGAACAGATTAAGAATGGTCATAAATTTTTAATTTTTTAATTAATTTTTACCTTAAATTTTCAATTTTCTGATATCAATACTCTCTTTACCTTAGTAATATTTGTTAAAATAAGGAAAAAATAATTTTTTCATTATTGTACTCATATCCGATTTTTAAAATAGTTATCGAATTCAAAAAAATTTCAAATTGGTTACTATACTATAATTTCGTATTTCAGTTTTTTTTTTTAATTCTACCCATATGAGTGACAGATCTTGCTAACATAGAATCATCCTTAACACATAAGTTGAATGGCACTGACATGGAACCACATACCATATAATAACAACTAAAATCAAAAATTAAAAAATCTCCACTATCTTGTCCATTTTTCATTTTATTTTTATTATTTATTATTTTCTTTGGCATCAAATTGGAAAATCATCATAACTCTTATCAAAACAATCAATTTATTTATTTATTTTTATTTTGCATTAAATTGAAAAATTATCATAACTCTTATCCAAAACAACTATTTTTTTAACGTTAAATTGAAAAATCATCATAGTTTAAACAACCAAAAATATCAAAATCATCAAACACATAAACAAAATATAATCCAAAAAAGCTTTTTCCAACACATGCTTTGTTATATAACAAAGTAAGCTATCCAAAAAACAACCAAAACCAAAAACAGTCAAAATTAAGTCATTCTATCCCATTAATAAAATCCAATAACATAGCTTATTATGTTTATCCATAAACATAAACCAAAATAAATTCCATCCCATATAAAAACCAAAGTTTCAAACAAAAACCATCCAAAAGTTGTGCTACAAAAGTCTTAAACCATAAATAACTAGAAATAAGTTTTAGGGCCTTCAAGCAAACACGTAACCAAAAATGATCCAAAAATTATACATATGTTTTAATATTTTTGCTTCTACCTTAGTTTTCGAAACGCAGTTGAAGAGCTTAATGATGAAACACTCCCGATCTTTTTCTTTTTTTTGCTGCGGCATGTTCACTTAAAACATTTTGAGTCACCATTTTCTTGTTTCCTCTTTCAAAGCTTCTCAGTGATGTGTTATGGGTACCAGCATGAGGTGAAATAGAGAAAGATTCTAGATTGTTGTATCAAGAAATAGGCATCTAAACAATTGAAATAAAAATAACAAAGAAAATAAATTTATTAAATTTCATTATTTCTAAATAACAAAAGTAAATAAATTTATTTTGTTAAATAATAGAAATAAATAAATTTATTTATGTTATTTATTTATAAATAACATAAATAATGCACTTACAAAGACACTTGACTGTGTTGGCTAGATCACATTTGACTGTGTTTGCTCCATCACAGTTGGATGTGTTAGCACATTTTTCTTCTTTCTCATTTAAATTTTTGTGGAGGATTTGATCCCCTACCTTTGCCCTTTTCTGCTTTTTTCCCTACCATTTGTTAATTGCCTCCCCTAACCCGCAAGTAACATTATATAAAAAAATATCATATATAAATTAAATAAGTTTAAATATTAAAAAATTAACATACTTATATAACTTCATTTTGAGTTCCTGCCATTAGCCTTTCCAATTCATCTTCAATTTTCATCTAATCTTGTCGAATGAGATCATCTTTTTTGTTAAGCGGGCATTTATTTCCTTATGCCCTAGATCCTTATATCTTGTACAGTGCATCTATCTTCTTTGTCTTGTAATTTTAGTTGGATTTGTGGATTCTCCCAACCTTCCTTTCTGCTCATTTCAATTTATCCTTCAACTTCTTTGCAATTTGGGGGAGGAGTAACAACCTTTGATACTCTGTCTCTGTACAAAAATTGATTACACTATCAAAAAGAGTCCCATATGCCTTCAAATAAGTGTCTCTTCTATACCAAGAAGGTATGTAGTCATCCGGATTATGGTGCAATGAATGAATAACACTCACATCATGACAACATGGTATACCTAAAATAAAATAAAAAATATATGTAAACATATGTGTATGTAAAGATTATTATAAATATGATATAATTATTAAGATTATTATAATTATGTAAGTATACATGTCAAGTCCTATTTTTTACATGTACATGTATGTGTGTCAGTGTTAACCATATAAGTGTTTCTGGTATACTTCACTTGAAATATGTTTCTCCTATTCCAAGCATCGTGATATTTGTTTGAGTCTGCAATAGCTTTATCTAGTTTTTGTCATATATGCGGGCATATGTAGGCTGTTGATTTCAGCATTTCATCTCTTTTAGTATGCAGTCTTATCATTACTTGAGTTCGTATTTTTTCGAGCATGTCAATAACTAGCATCAACCTTGCTTTGATAATTCAATCATTGAAGTACTCAAATGTTATTCTCAACAACATCCAATTTAGAATGGATTTGGAAGGATGTTTTACTCCATGTCTTGGGATTATGTTCGTTAAAAAATGTATCATGTGTTTTTCGATTAATGTGCTTAGATTCTTTCTTAGTTTCATTATATTCATGCTCATGAGTCGCCATACAAGCCTCCCAAAAAATCATCTTTAAAGCCTGGCTTGTGTAATTTTTTCTAAAATTGACATAGAAACACCTAGCACAATTTTTATCCCTACATATGGTACTAGTTCAAAAATTGAATTTTCTAAACCCTACAAATTAATTTTTTTAGTATCATTAAAAAAATAGTTGTTTAGATTGTATAAGATGTATACAGTTTATAGAAAAATTTCAAAGTACTAAAATTTCACAATTTGTAAGGACTATATATACGTTTTTTTGTTACAAAAATAAAATAAAATAACACTTCTTTTTTGGAAACCATAAATATTTTTTTTAAAAAGAATAGATGATATAAAACAATAGATATTAAAAAAATAATATAAGTGTGAGACCCCGAAAATTTAAACAAATGCCATGAAAATAAATGGTGCTTTTTAAATGTAAATTTTATACACATTT
>JAUMHB010080505.1:0-12162 GCA_032359685.1 Pittosporum tobira | reverse complement strand
ATAAATATTTTATTTTGAGGAATAATTTGATAAATTTAGAGAGATTTTAAAGAGATTTTTAGTGGAGAGAGAGATTGGTGCATGAATAATAAAATTTAAAATAAAAATATGATTCAAAATTTATTTTAATTTTCTATTTTAACATGAAATCAGAATTTATTTTATTTTTATATCTTACAGCAGGAAAAATATTTAGTAAGTTGGAAAAAAAATAAAATAACTCAAAACCTGTAAGTCCATTGATCAACTCGGCTCAACCCATCTTATTTCAACTCAAATTAACTCAACTCGATTCGCATGTCATACGGCCAGGCCAAGTACAATTATTAAGCCATGTCGGTACTAGTCCCCACGAGTCAAGTAGCCACGGAACTGCATGCCATATTGAGCTGAGATTTTCCACCCAATAAAAAACTTACACGTCAACTAGAGACCCGAAAAAAAACAACTTCTAATGACGTGTCATGAAGATACATGCGTACTCCAGCATGCACGGTGGTCTCAGCCACACTGTATCATACCCGTATAGTAACATTTTACACGTGTCAATATAGGACCAAAGTGGTCTGACAACAGTCATTCCCACCGTCCCTTGAACAAGACTCCTATATCTTCACAAGCAGATGCGCCCACTCC
Organism: Pittosporum tobira; assembly: GCA_032359685.1. Lineage (NCBI taxonomy): Eukaryota > Viridiplantae > Streptophyta > Magnoliopsida > Apiales > Pittosporaceae > Pittosporum > Pittosporum tobira. The sequence continues at coordinate 11,526 of JAUMHB010080505.1, read as the reverse complement.
GAGGAAGGATTTCATCTGCCGCCATGGCTGGAAGGAAAAGAAGGAAACTCAAACTGTAAGCTCTCTTTTCTTTCTTTCGTTCAATAATTCTAGTCCAATTGTACATGTATTTGTGTACATGCATGTGATTGATTGAATTGTCAGTGATAATTTAGGAAATGGTAGTTGGGTGTTTGAGAAGAAGTGAATTTCAGGTTTACAATTCAACATCAGGGTGTACTATACTTTAATTGACCTTCAATTTGTTCATGAAAAGTAAAAATCTGATTTTTTTGGGTATTTTAGTTGACCTTTTGTTGATAATCTTAATTGAATTCTCAGTTGAAGAGTTCTCGATGTCGGGTTTATTTTCATAGAAGGTTTAGTTTCTTTGTCTTTTTCGTCTCCTTGATGGTTTAGGGCAGCTAGATGAAATGTATCTAAGTTGTTACGTCACTTTAGGGTTTTGATCTGACTGTCACCCACATTTGATCTTATTGTTTTGGTATATTTAGATTCGTGGAGTTTTGATTAGAGGCTAAATGTGTATAGTTAACTATGATTTTGGGTAGTTACTAACAAGGGATTGAAATTGAAGGATATTGGTTGTTCCTTTCCTTTTCTTTGTTGATTTGGTTTCAGTTGTTAGTGCTTATCTTATTTGTTGATACCTTATGGGGCTTTCAGCTGGTTCTTGTATGTTAATCAGTTTGGTTGCTGAAAGATAGGTTGTTGAATTGTGGGTTGATCTGTCTGATTAATCCAATTTTTAGGATTTAAGCTTGTTTAGTTGGCACTTGTTTTGGTTTATCAAATTTATGACAGTACTAGGTTACGATAATGACATAAATAGAAACAGGTGAAACATTTAAATGCATCAGGATTCCATTGCTTTCTTTTTCATGTATATGTATATATGCTTATATGAGGGATCTACGCTTGCTTCAAGTAGCCACTTGACAGTCTTAGACAATGGCGTGTGAAGGTTCAAGCTTGGATTCTGCACGCGGCCATGCACTGATAAAATTAGATCATTAATGTTTTCATATGCAGAAATGCGTTTGAGCTCTGTTCCACTTTCTTTACTTGGAGCGATTTAATAGTTTTTGTGGATTTAAACTTTTATGGAATTTATTTTTGTAGATTAGCTGAAGCATTCACTGATGATCAAAGATCAACTGAGGAAATGAAAGGACCAGAGGAGCAACAGATATGGTCTGAGCTCCCAACAGAGCTATTGGAATCGATTGTGTCCCAGTTAACATTGAAGGAAAATATTCGCATTTCTGCTGTTTGCAAGAGATGGCACTCTGTTGCTATCTCAGTCCGGGTGGCCAATAAATCCCCATGGATTATGCACTTCCCAAAATATGGTGACTTGTTTGAATTCTATGACCCTTCACAACGCAAGACTTATTCCATTGAATTTCCAGAGTTGAAGGGTTGTAGGGTTTGTTACGCCAAGGATAATTGGTTACTGCTTTACAAACCTAGAACACAGCGTGTGTTATTTTTTAATCCTTTTACGCAGGAATTGATCAAATTGCCAAGATTTGAGATGGCATACCAGATAGTTGCGTTTTCTTGTTCTCCAACATCTCCTGACTGTATTATTTTTACAGTTAGGCATGTCAGTCCAACTGTGGTTGCTATTAGCACCTGTCGACCTGGAGCAACAGAATGGACTACCGTCAATTACCGTAACCGCTTGCCGTTTGTAAGCAGTATTTGGAATAAGCTGGTCTTTAGCAATGGACTTTTTTACTGCCTGAGTCTTACAGGTTGGCTTGGGGTTTTTGATCCACAAGAGTGTACATGGACTATCCGTGTTGTGCCTCCACCCAAATGCCCTGAAAACTTTTATTCAAAAAATTGGTGGAAGGGGAAGTTTATGACAGAGCATAAAGGAGATATTTTCGTTATATACACTTGTCATAATGAGAATCCTATTGTATATAAGCTGGACCAGATAAACAAAGAATGGATGGAGATGAGAAACCTTGGAGGTGTGACACTCTTTGCGAGTTTTTTGACATCCCATGCAAGAATAGACCTGCTTGGGGTAATGAGAAATAGTGTTTATTTCACTAAAGTTCGTTTTTATGGAAAGCGATGCATATCCTATTCTCTTGACAAAAATAGATACTACCCCAGAAAGCAGTGTCATGACTGGGGAGAACAAGATCCTTTCGAGAGCATTTGGATCGAACCACCAGAAGACTTTTCAAACTTCAGCTAGAGGTGGTTAGCGAAACAGGTGATTATTTTCCAACATTGTATTTATGAAATTTTCAAGTCATTCAGTCGTTTTCTCCTTGCTGTGTCATCATAATGCGGTGTCTGGGCTGTCTGTGATTTTATGTTTTTATTTGCGTCTGTATTTGTTAGCTCGGCAAAATGGCAGTGTCATTAGTATATATATATATATTGTAACCTCTCAGTGACATGATCTTATAAGTTTGTTATTTGTGATGTTTTGTCACTCAAGTTAACAGGAAGTATCCTTACCGGTCGGCTCTGATTTACTTGGACTAGTGAAATCTGTCATGTTTCTGCTACTAATGTTTAGGTAATTTATTTTTTCCCTTTTTTTTCCGATGTCTTCCCAATATAGCGGCGAGAATTAGAATCACATATGTACAGGCCACAACAGATGATATGTTCGTTTCACTCCAATTTCACTTCTCTCCCAATTCACTTTGAAGTTCTCACCCACTTAATCCACTTTTTGTCTCCTTTACTCTAGCCCACTCCTTTCCACTTAGACTGCAAGAGTAAGATAAAATAAGAAATTGAAGATTCCATTGAAACTGTTCTTTTAGGAAATTTCAGAAAAAAGCTAATAGCAGATTCTTCTCTCCATTGGAACTAGAGGCTTACATTTTTCCCAACTGTTTGCGAAAAAGTTCTCACACCTCTAGTCCGCCCTCAGTCTCCATCTCTGCTACTCTAGTCCGCTCCTAAAGCTTAGTATATTGGCATGCATTTTTTCAAAATATTGTGTTTTTTTTTTCTTTCTATTATGTCATTAATTGTTTTCTGTAGTGTACTAAATGTTGTCAACAGTTCAAATATATTGATTTGAAAGTTCAGTATCTATATGACCGAGGCTTTTCTTGTTTAGAAAAAGGTCTTCAACTCCAATAGAAAAAAGACGTAGACCCCTAAGATTAAGATCGATCTGGGCCCCTACTTTTGTAGGTAGTGCAAGAACGAGATTAGCAAACAAATATGTCATACCTCTAGTCCTTATGTGCTGTGCCCCTTGGTGCGCCTCTTCCTGTACTCTCTACTCTTGCTTAGTTATATTAGAATTATAATTTAAACGAACAAAAGTAAGTTAAAGTCTTAAAAACTCATTTAAAACGGTTACATAGGTCATAGAAATAAACTTTTTATAAGGAGTGAATCGTGAAAGAGAAAAAATCGAACCTACAGTGACCACTACCTCCTTTTCACCCCATGTCATTGCTATGGCAGCACGACCAATACTAAAGGTTCATTCATGAATGTATTTAGAAGCTATAATAATTAAGAATTATCTTATTGTAGCCGTAAAAGTTCTGTAGCATCTGAATTCTGTATCGTCCTAGCTGAAATTTTTGATTTCTTGAAGAATAAAAGTGACAGGAAGGATATAGGCATTCAGTGTTCTTCCCATAATACCCCTTTGCAGCTGGGGGAGGGGAGAGATAAACTTATAATTTTGAGTTATGGAAAATATTATGATATCTTCATATAATACACGTCTATTCCTCTTTTCACTTTTAAATGACTTACTGTTATAGAGTATGCATACATATATCATTCCTAACATGCATATTATCTAGCTATTTACAAGCTTTGTAGTCTACACTTGGTCCTAATTTTAATGTCCCCAGAAATCTTAATTGACTGCATAAACAGGACTGTCGAAATGAGACGGTAAGGCTGCATAAACAGAGATCTCCAACGTACACGCACAAGTAGGACCGTAGGAAAACTGAGGATGTCAAATGTAATCTTGCAGTTTCATGGGATGTCAATAAATAAAAAAATATGCAGTTTAACATCCTGTAAACCTGAGGATGTCAAAAGCAAACAATGGCAGGGTATTATTCGCATAAGTAGAATGTTGGTATATTCCACATTTAAACAAAAGGAATGTCGTATTAATTCAGGCTTGGATTTCCTTATTAAGCTGAGAAATGATGTTCTATCAATTACAACTTGTACACATGCATGTTTTCATAGAAATAAATTATTGCGTCCGTGTTTGTTAAGCTTTTTAGTTGTGAGTTGCTGTTTCATTCTTTTGGCATCTCAAAAAGAAATTTTACCTGCCCAGTAAACGTTTTGTTTTCATTTGCAGTTTTTTTTAGCAAGGATATCCTTCAAGTCTATTACTGTCAAGAGCAGGAGTTTTCAGAAAAGACTTGCCCCCAAAAAAGGAAGACAGAAAAAAATCCTCAGAAAGTAGCTTTACCGGTCCTGGGAATACGTGGAAGGAATTTAATGTACTCTTATTTGCTGAAAATCGGATGATTCTTGGAACTCTTTCTTTGGTTGCAAGACTCCATTAGGGTTTTCAGGTTCATGGAAAGACTGTTTGTGCTACAGACTTCCTCTTGTGATAAATAGTGTTCAATTTTAGGATGTTCGTAGCTAGGATAAGATATTTATTTGGCTTTATGTCTGCAGTAATGTGTGTGTAAATTAGGTAGCTAATCTATGCTGTCAAATGTTGACCAAGTATCCTAGTATGTCATGGACTTGTGGGTCTTACTGTACTAGTGTTTCCTGGTAGGTTGACCCTATAATTTCATTAGATGCTTTTTCCTTTTTCCACTTTCTTTGGTATACTCGGATTTTCCTCTTACAACTATGTAAGTTCTGGGGGCTTCAGTCGATTTAAATTTCATTTAGTCGCCATAGCATGGTATGGTCAATGGTGGTTTACAATTTACTAGCAGTCAACTTGTTAATGTTTGCCAGTGGTCAGTGATGATACTAAAATCAATGGACCTTTCCTTCCTACCACTGAGAGGATGGTAAGCTGTAATGTCGTGGGCATGGAGGAAGTAACATTGAAATTTTCAAATCCTGTTTCTTTACTTTCTTTTTGGTCTCGAGTCTTGACTCAGTTGCAGCCATGCCATGAGCTCTTTCTGATTCTTTCGAGCTCTGGCAGCATTAATGGATGCTGGATGCTTTAAAAATGTCTAAAGAGTATGATTATTGTGCGAGTAGTTGAGTGTGTGAGTGAGTGTTGTATCTTTAAAGCCTTTGAGTGATCAATGCTGGGGTAAATTACTAATGTACCAAAAAGGAAAAAATAAAAACTAGATTGTTAAATGAATCGAGCTTCAATTGTAAAATCCTCGAGTTTTTATGAAGATATTTGTAAAATCTTGAGTTTTTACGAAGATATGTGTGGAGAGAGAGTCTGTGTGTGTGTTTCGAAACAGAGAAATGTATCTAACAATTAATTAAATTAAGTGAAGATTTGGTTTTCTTTCATTATACGTCTCACACAATTGTAAGTAAGTGATAAACGACCAACTATGTATTTATGATTAAAATTTATAATCTGATAGTTTTTTACTGTTAGATAAACATATTTATTAAATTTTTAACTGATGAAAATATCTATTAAGATTTAATGGGGATAATACTTTTAACAATTTTACTTTTTTATAAAGTTAATCTTTATACCTTGAATTTATCTATAAATAGACTTAGATCATTGTTGAAATTAATTTTTTTTTTTAAAAGTGTATCTTATGAGAATGCGTGAAAGATAAAATAGAAAAAAGCCAAATTCATGAACTTAATAATTAAATTAAGAAGTATACAATACACAGCACTCCATAATTCTCATTTTCCAATATATCATTCTCAGACTGCACACGCGCATCCGGACTCCTCAGCCTTCAAGAGAAATATCATCAACTTACTAGGCAAGTTGTAGATTTTACTATCTAACAGAAATAAACCATACTCCCAGTGACAAATAGATGAAACAAAAGCAAGCCCTAATTTAAGGTTTAATACTTTTCCAGCTCTTAAGCAAACACTCTACATACATAGGAAACAAAGTGAAGCCACCTCTGCCATCAACAAACATCCAAACTAGTACACAATCATCTGATATTTATCTCACAACACAATCACAAACTGCAAGTTTTGAGGTCACTGTTCAAATATTCTCGCACGGCAATCTAAAATGTTACTGGAGCGGAGAAGCATTGCTCTCCTACACTTAATAAATTTGCTTGTCAGCATCAATATAAATAATTAATATGGGCTGTAACGGCTCCGCCCCCGGCCACTGTCACTGCCGCCACGTCGTCCGCCACTGTCACTGCCACGCCTTCCGCCACTTGAGCTTCCTCGGCCGCCAGTACGGCCACCTCTTTGCTGGGGAGGTGGTGGAGTTTGTGGATGTACTCCAGGCTGCTGCCTATGGTAATAAGAAAACAACTTTAATTGATAATTCAAGGTCAAACTTTACTCAGCTGACGAGCAACTTTCAAAGAATTGTACTTACAGGACATATGCAATCCTTCCATCAGGGAGGAGCATAGGCATCATTGCCATGCCACCAGGTGCTGGTCCCCTTCCATAAATCAGCGGCTGCAAGGAAGTGACATTCTATATCAGCAACCAATTGAATATTATTAATTAGGAGATAATTCTAGAAACAATAACTTCAAAAAATTATTAAAAAAAATGATTCCAGACACTTCTGGTTCTTTCTTCATTGTAAAATTTAACATACCCAGAGATGTTACGGGATCAGCTAGTGTGTCAACTGAACAACCATATCGAGGCGTGAAACTGTGTAACAGTTTACATGCTTTTGCCAAATATAAACAAGTCCTCTTTTATCTTAGAACCCAAACTAGGTGGTGTTGACCACGTTATGCTCAGATTACAGGATTAATAATCTGCTGCCGGTCACTGATGCAAAACAAGGTCTACACTGCTTAGAAAGGGCATAAAGGAGGAAACAAAGAAGAGTGCAGAAGAAGGACATCCTATTCTCCCAAGGAATATGTAGGAACTAGGAACACAAGAAAGCACACAACTTTTTATTCAAAAATTATTCAAATCTATTTTTCAATAATACGGTTACATCACTCTATATATAATATAGGAAAGAGTTCGTTCTAATACTCCGTCTGTCCATCAAAAAGAGTCTACTAATAACTTTTGCAACTACTAAGGATGTATCTTTGTTTCATAATTACCCTTTAAAATTCTAAGAGACAATGGTGAGGCCAGAAGTGCTATATAGAGCCAAATGTTCGGCCACATAAAAAAAATAAAAAAAAAGAAAAAAGAAAGACATGTGCATAACATGAGGGTGGCTAAAATTGGAATGTTAAGTTGTATCAGTGGTAATAAGAGGTTGCATGAGACCAGCTAGTGTTTAGATTTTTAACTTTATTTATTTTTCTTTTTTATTTGTGTTTTATATTCTTCTTTTTGTTTCTTCTATTTGATTGCCAACTTTTGTTCTCTTACATGCTTTATTCTTTTATTCATTATTATTATTATATTTATCTTTCTAATATGTTTTGATCTTTTCACCTTGCCTCCTTACTTCCATTTTCAATTTGGGTTCATTTTCGGCTATCCCAAATAATCCTAGTGGTAGTGGTATGATACTGAATTCGTGATAGTAAAGTTGAGGATATGGTCACTTATTTTTGTACCACACTCAATGACAATAGTCAAGTTCTAGTAACTTTCCAACTCGAAGTATTTGGTACATTAGAATGTATAAATCTCCCTCACAAAAGTCGACAGATATTTAACATTTTCTCCGTATATAAGTTGATTTATGGACAGTCACTTGAGACGCAAGGCAAACAACCATATAGTTCAACTGATTTGATACTTACCCACCAAAAAAATATGAAGTACCCTGACAATAAATAAATAAAAAGTAAAATGGGAAGCTAGAGCATCTTACTTGCCCAAAGCCTGCACCTCCATATCCTGCATTTGGGGCACCGTAGGGACCTCCAACTGAACCATAAACCCCAATACGAGGTTGGTGACTTGGAAGGAGGGCTGCCTTTTGAGAAATAGGTGCTCCAGAAGACCTTTGATCTGCTTGAGGCTTGGCAAGAGAGCAGTCCAACACTTGGCCTACCAAAATGAAAGTAAAAGTTACATGTCGTCCTCATAATCAAGAATTACAGAAACCATGAACAACACAAAGACCCAGGTATTACCATCTATCTGATATTTCTCATTGTCCTCTACAACCTTCATAGCACTTGACCTTTCTGCGAAGTGAACAAAACCAAATCTGCTATTCTCCTGTCCCACTTTTGCGGGTGGAAGAACTACTTTTGTGATCTTCCCATGGTGCTTGAGTAGGTTTTTTAACTGATCCTGGGAAATGTTTTTGGGCAAATTCTTCACATACACTGCTTTCACCTGCAGTTGAGAATAAGGGGTCATGACTCCGTAACACCTTAGTTGAACTATCTAGAGGTGCTAATATCATCAACTTTCTTTAAAAAGTAATTAAGAACGTTTTATTAACATTGAGAGGGAACAAAAGTATGTGGGGATAAGGAAGTCTCCCAAGAGAAATCATAGAAAATAAACAGAAAAACATCAGCCCATTATTGAGGAACTGCCTGCCTATCCATATGAAGCTCTCATTAAGAAATTCCTCAAAACCTCCAATGCACAAGCCCAAAGAGAATAAAAAAGGACACTAGATCCGAAAGTAATTCTATATTCATTTGCCAACTACTAAATTTGCATAGGAGAGGATCTTCCACCAAAGAGGTGAAAATCCAATATTCACCCAACACATCAAACAAAAAACACAACCGCCAAGCCAACTAACGATAAAAATGATCAAATAAGAATGACAAACATATCAGAATGATACAAATGAGTCTACATTCAACTGCTGTCACCATATAAGCAAAAATAAAGTTGTGATGCATAGTCTAATAGTAATCCTGGTTGTCTCATGTTTGAAGGTTACTTAAAAAGAATAAACAGAAATATACGTCTACATCCGTTGGAAAAATAAAATGTGATTGGCAAAGTACTTGTTAAAAAAAAAATAATTCCTCAAAATTAAACCTTTACTTGCATAGCCTTCAATTTTGAAGCAAACAAAATTTAAAACTAGAAAGGTTGCACTTCCCAAAGTGGGATACGTAGAGCTTTAAACAGTGTGATTAAATAGTCATAAGTGCATGAACATCTAATCAAAAGAAACTTATTTCGAACATCCTGAACTGGAAATCAAAAAACTGAGATGGGGCCATGGGTGGAATATATTGCAATAAACATCAGACAACCATTATATTGTCTGCAATCTGGAAGGGGTTGACAAGGGAAAACAATACAATAGGAGAGTTCATCAGCAACTCTAGAGGACTCCTAAAAGGAAGACACAAAAACCAAAAACTAAAGCTCAATATAGCACCTGAGAAGAAGCTGAAGACTCCGCATTTTTTGAGTCAGCCCAGTTCACAGTCGGGACATTGCCATCAAGCTTAAATTTTGGGCTCGACATTTTTTCCCTGGAATACTCCGCACATGCATGGTTATAGTACTCAATGAACACAAATCCACGGTTCCGGCTGGAATTATGTGGGTCCTGGAATTGGAAAGAAGATAATTGAACAAGACAATTGAAGATAACATACACTGTAAGTTTGTAACAATGGTCAGATACTTGAATGGAAAAGCAGCACCACTAGAACCAAAAGATTAATGGTGAGTAAAAAGTAAAATAAGCTAACGATCACGGTACAAACCTTCAGAAGTTCCACAGCACTGACACCTGGCCCTATCTTAGTCACAGCCTTCTCTATATCTTCCTTACACCAGTTTTTGGGAATATTACCTATGAATAGCTTATGCTTCTTCGCTTGAGCAGTTGAACATCTTAACTTTCTACCCTGCGAATGGGGGGAAACAGAGGTCACGAAGTCATTAAAGAATTGTATAGCAGAAATACCAGCAAAACGCAGAAAAATTAAAAAATAATTTCATAACGTAAACTTGGGAAGAACAATGACTGAATTACCTTTAACTCCGCACTATTAAGCTCCTTAATGGCCTGAGTTGCCAACTCCTTAGTTCGGAAGGTAACGAAAGCATAACCCTTGTCCTTCATTATACGAACCTGTTTAGAGTTATAATCAGTTATAATCAATGTGTTAGATAGTACATTTGGCATTTGCGCAATTAATTCAAAAGAAAGGATAGTGAGATACCTCTGTGACTTCCCCTACAGATTCACAAAATCCCTTCAGATCATCTTCAGAAGCATCATGAGGAATACCACCCAAGTATACTTCTGAACCATGAGGGGGAAGTGCAAGAAGCTTGGCATGCTTTTTTTCCACATCCTCTGCCGCACCAGCAGCTGTAATCCTTTCTTCACCACTAGCCTCTTCCTCCTCTTCTTCCACCTCCTCTTCTACCTCTTCTTCTTCTTCCACTTCATCATCTTCTTCCTCTTCCTCCACTTCCTCCTCTACTTCTTCATATTCAACTTCTTCCTCAACTGTCTCCTCAGCATCATTATCTCCATCAAAGTCCACCTGCTCTTCAGACTCAACTGGCTTTTCTGGCTTCCTCGGCATCTTATAGATCTAGAAATATAATCTTGCACAGCAACTGTGGTAAAAGCGGCAGAGAAGCCAGAAGCATTTGCAGAAGGAAAGATACAAATATAGACAGGCGGAAACAAAATGAAAGGCCAAAAGGAGTTCCAGAGTAAGAATCTCAAACACATTTGTGCCATGAGGTATGGCTCCAAGGAGTTTCAATGCGATAAATTTTCAATAAAGGATTGATAAAAACATAGTACCAACGGCAATAGAGATGAGCAAGATAGAATTCTGAATGATATCATAATGCTCAACAGGTTCAAAAAATGAAGCAATGATTTTCTCGAGTCTCGATAGTTTAGATAATGACTGATGCCCAAAAATAAAGGCAACTTTTAGGTTAACTATCATCAGGAACAATGCATTCACGACAAAAAGAAGAGAAGAAGAAAAAAAGTAAATGATAAGGAATGAGAAACCGTAAATTACAATAAGTATAATATTTTCAGCAATTCAAGTGACAAAATTAAAAACAGAAGTTAAGCACCTTAGGTAAGAATATAAACTCTAGAAAGCAAATACTCCAGATCTAGAATATAATAACAGAATGTGCAATTTATACACATTTATATTCTACTCTCTTCGTGTTGTAAGTTATTCTAGTGTCTCTTGTGTTTCTAAAAGGTCATACTCATACAGTAAGGCTGCATTAGATAGGCCATTCTACTCTCTGGCGTTTTTTACTAGTTCATATTCAAATAGTAGATCAGTTGCATTAGATATCTGAAAAATACTTAGAATACGGCCTAGACAAGTAAGTTAGATACAAGTCAATACCTTTCAATTTCTTTATACGAACATACTAAATGCTTATAATGAATATACTGCTAAAAGATTTTGCTGAATCAGGGTAATCAACTACAGTTGTTTTTCACTTTGTCTTCTTATTTTGTTTCTATTATTA
>JAUMHB010080483.1:0-12168 GCA_032359685.1 Pittosporum tobira | reverse complement strand
GATGGTCTTGGTGGTTTGAGCATGGTGGTAGTAAAAGTTTCATATTGAGGACCAAGACTAGTGAGAAGACAAAATACCTTTTCTTTGTCTGGAACTGGTTTCCCAATTGCAGCAAGACTGTCGCATAGGCCTTTGAAGATTTGAATGTGTTCTCCAATTGTTTTGTCATCTTCTTTCCGAAGATATGTTACTTGTTGCCTGAGTGTGAATTCTCGTTCTTGTGAGTCTTCTGCGTAGGCATTTTTCAGCGCTTCCCAAACAATATTTGCTGTATCTAACCCCACGACAAGGCCAAGCGTTTCTTCAGAGAGTGTTCCAATTATCCACCCACGAAGAAGACGGTCCGCCTTTCGCCATGCAATGTATGCTTCAGTTATTCGTGGTGCAGAAGTTTCTGTGTTTGGAGTATTAGTAGAATCTGGAATGGTGTACTTAGGTGGTGCAGGATCTTCATTAGTAAGGTGACCGAGTAGTTCTTGGCTTTCTGCAAGGGCCAAGGCCTGTTCACGCCACAATGGATAGTTTGTGGGGCTGAGTTTGAGAGTAACAAAATTGCCAACGTTGAGTGAGAGCGAAATCATGGTTATTTGAGATGCTGGATTGTGCCGTGCTCACAGTGGCTCTAATACCAAGATAAGAAAACAGAAAAAGATTGTGAACACAGCTGAATAAAGAATTCTCTTGCTTTTTTTCTTATTTGCTCTAAGGGATACGTGCTCTATTTAAACACAAAGTCTTGAATTATAATAAAACTGAAACAACAAAAACACTTTAGGATATGCTCTGTTTTGGAGCCGAGATATGCTCAACCAATTTGTTGAGATTTCCTTAACTAGTCAAACTACCATTTTGGGTTGAAGTTGTTGCCGTTGATACTCCTACATCCTTCAACGTCTCTCCACTATTGTAGCATGAATTGTGGGAGTCTTCAACCTTATCACTCCAACTGTTACATTCAGCCTTATCACTTCCCTGAGTCCCACAATTCACGCCGAGATGCTGGATTGTGCCAATAGCTCGAATCAGTTGGTTAATTCGGTTCGGTGGAATATTTGTGTAGCCCTATCTATTTCCCTCAAATGTCAAGAAGTGAGGAATAAAAAATTTAAATGGCCTCTATTTCCCTCAAATGTCAAAAAGTGAGGAATAAAAAAATTGAGTAAATATGGTGCTTGAATGAACTACTTTTACATTTTTTATTTCTCAAATATAACTACTTATATACTCTTTTTGTCCTTAATTGTTTTTTAACTAAAACATTTAAAATACATAAAATTAACAAAATCGATATTTAAGATGAGAAAAAAATATTAACTCACATAAAATTTGAATATTCCACATAATTTAATATTATTATTATTATATATACATCACATATTTGTATTTATATATGTGCTAACATTATTTATCTAAAAAATAATATAAAAATATCTAAACTCATCACATTTGGAAAGTATTAAACAATACAAACCAAACAGAAATACAAATTGACCCAAACAAAACTTTTCGCTAATGAATGGTTTGCTTATTATTATGTATTATAATAAGAAGAAAAACTTTGTTAGATTTGGAGGATTTCTTTATGATTCGATAAAGGGTAAGTTGTACGAGTCCAAATCTTCTACATCATCCTCCACACCATTTATAAGATCCTTTGTTATGTCATTAAAATTAATATAAAAATTCAAATTCTCTATTAGACATGAATTTAATTATCAAATTTAAATGAATAGTAAAAAACTAACTTATCAGTAAATACTTGAATTGTTATCATACTTGGATATGAATCAAAGGATGACAATTTTAACTACTTTTTAAACATTTTTATTGCTGAAATTTTAACTTAACTGTAAATTTGAATTAATATTATGACAAAAAATAAAATATTCAAAAACTCAAAGCCTTTAATTAATCAAATAAACTACGGAGAATAAAATATTATCTGCAGTGTTTAATCAAATAAAGTACCCTTGATACATTATTTAGGGCTCGTTTGGTAGAAACTTAAGCAATTAAAACAACTGAAATCAAACGCTGCTGAAATTGAGTTTGTAGCTGAAGCAGAGTTTGAAAAGTTAAAATATTGTTTGGCTGTTATCAACTTATGCATCTTAAATTAAATTATTTTTTGGTAACAATTATAAAAATTACAATTAAAATGATACAAATGACTTCAAATGACATAAATTATATGAAAATGTTTATTCATATCGTTCACATTGTTATCTAGTTTTTAAAAAAATAAATTAAGTAAATTTTATGTGATAGAGGATACAATATTTCTCTCTTCATAAATAAAATTTAATAATATTTTTAATTTATATACATTAAATAATTTAATTTATTATTTTTAAAAAAATAGCTACAATTAAACAATTTACACAAAACACATTAATATAAGTTAAGTGTTAAAATTTTCCATAAATAATTACTTTTTATTTTCAAGACTTTTAAAAAAAATTGAACTTATAAAAGAAAATGGGTTTTTTTTTTTTTAAAATAAAAATGGAAGCAGCGGTTAGTCAACTTCAACAATTGAGGTTGGCTCGACGGGGGGAGAACGGAGTATGTAACCACACCACTGATGGTACCAAACAAGATCAAAGCTCAAATTTAATACACCAACTCTCCAAACTTGGCTAACCTCTATGTACCAAACATGCACTTAGTTTAGGTGTTAGAATGGTTTCGCCATAGTTATTTTTTCTTGGCTATCAATTGTACCTTAAAAAAAAAAATACATTACGTAATTTGTGAAGTAGCCGAATTGAGGTGTTGAGAGGCTTTGCCATAATTTAATAAGTTTTTAGTATAATAAAAACTACTACATACAAATATATTAAAAATATAAAAAATATGTATAATATAACATATAGAAGTACTTTTAGAATATTTTAAAATACGTACTAAAAATTGTCAAAAAATTTGTGATTTATTTTTTTATGACAGACGAAGTTTATTTTTCAATTGAGAAAAAGATAGATATATACTATAATGTATCATGTAAGATACATCATAGTGACAATCACATTATATCATATACAAAACAACGTTATTTTAATTAAAATATTAATTTAATAAGATATATTATAATATATTTTACCTTACCCTCTTTTCATTTTTTTGATAATTATTTATAACAAAGAGTTGCCGAATATCAAAAGTTTAGAAGATCATGGTCGGTGGGACGGTGCGCCCCGAGAGGAGCTTGTTTATTTACTTGCGCGTGCATGTTTACTTACTATTTAAACATGCTGTATAAACTCCCATTTTGTTGGGAGGAAATTAAGAAGAAGAAGGCGACAAAAGCAAGTACACCCAATGTCACCCGGTGAAAATGGAGGGTCCATCGGCCGCCCCACATGATCCTCCTTTTTTCTATTGATATATACATATCAGGTAGTCCCCAATATATAAGTTGGTCAACAAGCAGTAAAGTTGCTGGACTTGCATGCTTGAAGAAGTAAACATCAATAACAGCAATGGTAGGTGCATGCTGATCACATTTTATCATTCTCTTCCCACAAGTAAACACCCTCATAAGGATATGCAGTTGGATATGTGTGAAACCCTACTGAAATTTCAAACTCTACCGGCTTATTTATATAGTAAGGACAAATAAAAGGATTGCACAATTAATTATCTATTGCCATCAATTTGCCAGAAATGAGGTATGCTCCAATTTTGATTTTGGATTTGTAGGAATGTTTAATGGCCTGTAATCTTTTTTTTTTAATATACCGAGTATTACTCTTCTGCTTAGAGCTGTTTGCGAGCACGTTGTATCGACTTTCAAGTACTTTTATATGAAGTTTTTTAAGTTTTTGGTGTTAAGGTCCAATGGGTAAGTGCTTCTACTTCCATATTTTTGTTTCTATATTTATTTTTCTGAAATTGGTAGCAAAAAGTGTTATTTGTTAACTGTTTCTGTTTTGGAAAAAGTGAAAGCAAAATCACTTTGTCGACAAAAAAGAGCGAAAATAGAAAAAACATGTTTCTTCAATTTTGACAACATGCGGGAGTCATCTTATGTTAATAAAATCTAACTATCAAAATCCTATATTAACAACAAGAATATTTAGCTTTCCATAATTAATATCCATATAAAGTTTTTAAATATTTTAAAGAAAATTCAATATATATATATATATATATATATATATATATAAACAACCTTTGTGATATATAAATTTATATTTTAAGTCTTTCACTATATTATTTTATAATATGCCATACTTATATAGTGTATTAGTATATTTTGATATTTCTAGTTAAATGACAAAACTCTAAGCTTCATATTGGATATGAATTATTCAATTTAAGTACAAAAAAATATAATTATTGTAAATTAAATAAAAATTACATATTACATTTACTGATTTCAAAATTCATATTTTGAAAATTTGTTGACTTAATTACATGAAAGTCTTATTGCCTTTCTTTTAAGGAATTATCCTTAATACTTTTTTAATATTTGATATTTATTATTAAAAACTACCTTAAACATTTATTTTAATTAATATTTAGAAGTCTTTTAAACTTATATTATCAAAAAATATTTGAACTTATGAACTGACTTTTTTTCCCTTCTTTTTTGGTATTGATATATTCAAGTTAAATGGGTGAAATTTCAAAAAGTATTTAATATTATAAAAATAAGTAACTAATTTATTTTTTCCAACTCAACTTTCATTTATATAGTATCAAATTATAAAATTCAGTTGACAAAATGTTTTTTTTTTTTTTACCTATTTCAAACAATGTTTTTAATTTTTATATTAGCATGATTATCAAACAATGTTTTTTATTTTATGATTTCACAAGGTAAAGCAAATGAAAGAAACATATGAAATCAAAAACAAAGACCAAAAATAGAAAAATAGAAACAGCTACCAAACATTCCATTTGGGCTCCAACAATTTTTCATTTGAAGTTAAATTTATTCTTTTGAAGTGCACCGACCCCAAAAAACAAATATATAATTATATGATAAATATGGAAGTTTTCCCTCAATTGCATTTGATTTTGTTTTTCAAAGGTACATTAATCATTATTTAACCCAACATTATTTTATTTTGTTTTCTAAAAATAATTTTGTCAATACAACGCAATGCAACTCACTCTTAAAACGAACCTTAATAGACTTTTTTCCCCTTTTCTTAAACAATCCAAATTAAACTATAATAAGATGTATTAATTAATTAAACAGGATAACATAATCATAAAATTTGAAAGACATTTAAAGAATTTGAGGATGTAACCTTGCACTCAACAAATAGCGTACAAGTTTCACGTGCACCCGAGAGTGTATTGCGTTGGATTTGAAGTATTTTTAAGTTTAAGTTAAATTTTTTTGGTATTTAGTTATCATCTGTAAGTATTTTTAAATTTTAAACATTTGAGCTCCAATGTGTTTTTGATAAAAGCTAAAAAATTGTACTTTTGAAATGTATTAGAAATAAAATTAAAATTATTTGATATATGTTGGGACCACTCAGACCTTCATTCAAATCCAAACCCCGTTTTCAACTGGGCACACGTCAGCGACAGCAAGTTCACCTGAAATACGGGCAACATGAGAGGTTTGTTCCCTCGTTCTCCTCTCCGATGCTTAAGTTAGCGAGGATCAAGATGATTATCTGATTATTGAGTGGGAGAGGGAAGGGATTACTGGAGTATTTGAGTGTGGTTTTGAGAGAGTATACTATTCTGGCGAGTTTACCGGTGAGTTTGAAGAGTATTGGCTCTCTTGTGTATTTGGAGAGGAAGAGGAGTCGAAAAGGAGTCGGAAAAAAGGTCCCTTCATCTGTGCAGGTGAGGCGGTATTTGTAGGACTGTCTGCCTTGACCCGCATCCCGATAAAGTAGGCATGGTGCGCCTGCTGTGAGTTGACAATAGGTATGGCGCGCCTCTTTTGATTTGATAGGACTGCAGGGTTAGGTAGCTGATTGGACGCCGTCTAGGAACTTGTTTTATAGCCTTCGGCTGCTGGACCCAGCTCAGGCAGGGTCGGGCCCGGTCGATGGAGCAGAGTGGATCCGCTACCTAGGTAGGCCTGGGCCGAAGACGCATAGTTTGGGAGTTCCTGATGGCGATGGTCCAGGCGGACTGATGAGGGTGTGAAAGCCCTTGGAGGCCGATTGGCCGAGCTTTGTGCTTTCTGGAAGCCGAATGTCGGGGTCGATCCTTCTTTGGGTGAGGTGGGTTTCCGAGCCTTGAGGATGGCAGTTCGGATGAGCTATTTTTGGGCAAGGCGGGTTGCTGAGCCTTGATGATGGCCGATTGGATACCACGTTGCCACGGGCGTTGAGCTACCACATGGGATGCCACGTTGCCCTAGTTAAGGCCAAGGTGGAAACCCTAACCTTAATTTAGGATGATCTCCATCAATGCCCCCAGCCCGGTGGGGTACTTTAGTGCGCTGACGGCTTCTGAGTCTGGCCGTCCATCGATCAGTTGTGATGGAGTTTTCACAGGTTTGCAGGATGGGACCCAGGCTGCTTCGAGGAGCCTCGGTTGTGTGTCGTTTTGAATTACTATCCACGTATGCACGCCTTTTTAGAGCATTTAATGGAACGTCACTTCGCACGTCTTCTGAAGCCCCCATTAATTGTGGCGTGATAATTGCTTTTTGGAAGGGGTGGGAGTACGACTATCATCTAATGGCCATTGGATTCCTGAGGGGGAACCCCAACCGTCGGGTTGTGGTTCTTTAAAAAGGGGGTTCAGTGCCCTTCGTTTGCACTTTTGGCCTTCTGAGATTTGCAGTGATTCATCGCCGAAAATCTTCGAACTTGCTTCAAGATTTTTACCAAGTAAGCTATCCTCCAACTCTCATTTTTTTCCAGTTTTAGCTTCTTTCAGATCCTATTAGATGGCCCAAGATAGGAGCTTTGAGGTGGTGAATGTTGTCGAAGAGGCGACAGCGGTAATGGAGTCCGCCACGGACCTTGGTGGGTCCTGTTTGCAGGGAGGCGGCATGGCCCAGTAGTAGGGTGGCAACTCCGCCAAGGGACTTGCCTGAGGACGAGGCGAGTCCCAACAAGGTGGACGGAGGTGAGGCCAAGCCGACGGATAGCTCCAGTAACGAGGTGGAGGATGACCGGATTAGCCGTCCGGACTATAATATATACAGTACATTGACCCACCACTGATTGGATGCTATTGTAGAGGAGAACCAAATCCCGAAGGAGTATGGGGTTAGGCTCCCGAAGGGAGGGGAGTATATACACCATAGGCCAGACGGGATCTAGGTAGGCATCAATAAGCATCACCTGAGGGGGGGACTTAGGTTCCCAGTTCACCCCGTCATCCACGACCTCCTAACTTTGCTTGGGGTCGGCCTAGGCTAGTTGACCCCTAATTCATACATCCAGGTCATGGGCTTTCTGGCCCAGTGCCATCAGATGGGTATAGAGACCCGCCCGGACTACTTCTGGCATACCTTCTCCATTACCCGCTCGGAAGATTTGTTCTGGTCTATCGATAAGAAGCCAATGAGGGACAAGTGGATAACCCCGGCGTCGAAGCATAAGAAGTGGAAGTCAAAATAGTTCTTCGTCACCGAGGATGATCTGGCTGCGCTTCTGGGGTGGGGAAGGCCGTACAAGGTGATGTACCACACGCCGGTACAGCTGACCGGGAGGACCTTGGAGGAGTATAGCTTATTCACTAGCGTAGGCAAGAGGGGAAGCCCCTGGCCGTACACCACGGTCCGGGACAACTCCTGGCTGATAGAGCACAGATGTAGGTTTAGGAGTTTTCCCTTATGTTTGTTTTTGCTTTAGTGTTCTGCTTTTTCGCCCGGGCTAGTCGTTTGACCTTATCTTCGTATTTTGTAGGTGTCGACGAGATGTTTGCTCGAGCTCAGCAATTCGACGTCTTCGAGACAGACTGCTGAGGCTACTCCAGAGAAGCCGAGCTCTGCTGGGGTGGTGATCGGGCCATGGTCGGCCCCTAAGGCTCCGTCCACTAGTAGTCCAGTTCGAGCAACGGGGCCGGCTGACAAGGGAAAAGCGGCGGTGGTCGGCCACTCAAAGGTGATTGGTATGGGAAAGCCAGTGGCAACAACCGTGGAGAGGGCCCCCACTGAGAAGAGACCTATGGGGGGCCATGGTTCTACCAAGATGGGCTCGGCACAGAAGAAGTTGAAATCTTCTGGGGGGGCGGACTTGGTAAATGTTTGGTCGGTTCTTGCCGGGAGTTCGTTGCTGGATGGCAATCGGGGGAAGGCGGCCATTAAGGCCCTATTGAAGAATTTGCCATTAAAAGGGGATTAGGAGGAGACTAGCTCGACCTCCTAATAGGATTGTGCCCTAAACGGGGCCTTCTAGGTGGTCCAGGTAATTTATTTTTCTCTTCATGCTTTCAACTATTTTTTGTTCTTCTTTTTTGAATCCGCCTAGCTTGCTGTTGCAAGGGATGAGCTGGATTATGGGTACCGTGAGGAGGGCCGCTGCCCAGATGGAGGCCGCTAGAGGGGCCGTCCAGGAGGCCTTGAAGCAGAAACTGAAGGTGGCCTAGGAGGGGGTTGCCAAGGCCACTGCGGAGACTGCCAGGAGGGAGAAGATGCTTTCCTTAAAGCTGGAGGTGACCGAGGAAGGAGCTGCCAGGGCCGCCGCGGAGGCCACCGGGAGGGAGAAGATGTTTTCCCTAAAGTTGAAAGCGGCCGAGGAGAGTACCGCCAGGGTGGCAGGGAGGGAGAAACAACTCTTCCTAAAGTTGCAGGTGGCCGAGGCTATCAAGGCAAGGGCTGTGCAGATGAAAGCTGCCTTGGTGTCACTTAATAAGGAGCTCGAAGTCGAGCGGGAAGCTTGGAAGATCAAGGAGGCCGGCTATAAGGACCAGCTGGAGTTGGCCTCCGAGAGGGCGGTCAAGGAGTTCAAGGGCTCAGTTGAGTGCCAGGAGATGATCCTCGATGCTTCGGCCGACCAGTTTCTAAAGGGATTTGAGAGAGCGGTCCATCGTGGCTCTAGAAAGGGCATGGACAAGAAGGCCGTTAATTCGGAGCCTGAGGACGAGCCGACGAGAGAGCAGCCGGTGGGGGGAACCACGGAGAAGCTCGTTGGGCCACCTCCTGAGCTATGAAAAAGGATAGGACCGTAGACTTTCGTAGTAATAGAATATTTGAACTTGATGGAATGTAAATTTAAATTTCATTGTAACTCTTCCCAGCTGTTTAATGAAATGTATATTTTGAATTCCATAATGCTTGTTTTTGGATAATGAATGTTTATCGAGTGTTGAGCCCGACTTTTGCATAAGACTTAACTCGTTCAAGCTGAAACCGGCCGGTCACTTATAATTTTGATAAGATTTGCAAGTGTAACAGCTCGGGACTTGTTTGAAGATTAAAATCTGAAAGTCTGCTAAGTGTGATAGCTCACAATTTTTGTAAAATAACTAAGTGTTATCGGGGTGAATCGATCAAGTTTATTTTTAAAATACTGGTAGGACAACTTGGTCCTAATTTTGAATTAAATTGGGCTGTTTAATTAAGCCAAGTAACCCGTGCGGCTATCCATAGTATGCCCCCCAGTTTAACTATGCTTATGGTTTACCTTAGGCATAGTGAAACTTAGGAGTGACTGTGGGAGTAGTGCTCGGTTGAGAGTTTGTAGTTGCCCCCCAGGTAGGGCGGGTAGCGCCAGTTGGGGTTAGTGCCTTACGATTATGCTCACTGGTGTGCGGATGGAGCATGTAAGCGAAATGTAAGCATGGTTAGTCTACTCGTGCTCCTCGGAGCAAGCGTTTATAGCCGCGCGGATGGAGTGTATGAGTGACACGCATGATTAGTTTACTTATGCCCCTCGGACCAAGTGATATTAGCGTGCCAAGGAGTTTGCATTTGTAATTATGTTTACTTGTTCGCGTATGGAGCGTGTAAGTGAAATGTATGCATGGTTAGTCTACTCGTGCTCCTGGGGCCAAGCGTTTATGGCTGCGCGGATGGAGCGTGTGAGTGACGCGCATGATAAGTCTACTTATGCTCCTCGGTCCAAGTAACATAACCATGGAAAGGTGTATGTATTGCAATTGTTTACTTGTGCACTTGGGTCGAGTGTGAGGCACGCGGGTGGGAAATGAAGCATAGTTGTGATTAGTTTACCTGTGTTCCTCGGACCAAGCTTTTGTGGCCGAGCGGATGGAGCGTAGGAGAAATGTTTCCTCGTGCTCTTTGGACCAATTGTTTATGGCCGCAAGGATAGAGCGTGTGAGGTGCAGTATAGCGCTCTTTGGACCAAGTGCTTATGGCCACGTTGATAGTGCGCATGAAATGTAGCATGCTTGTGCTCTTCGGGTTAAGTGTTTATGGCCGCACGGATAGAGCATATAAGTGACAGGACTGAGTTATTTAATTATGCTGAACTTTTATTGATAAGAAAGTTTGTCGTATGTAGGCGAGCGAACTGTTACAATAGATGGTCGTGCAAATGAAGATTGCCTGACTAGTAAAGTTTGTCGTTTGTGAGCAAACTATTATAATGTTTGGTCGTGCAATGAAGATTGCTCGGCTAGTCTTTTCTTCGCTATGTAGCTCTTCGAGAATGGTCTCAGCCTACAATGGACTAACACGAGGGGAACGATGGGCCCTATTTTGTAATGTGTTGCTCATCATCACAGGCGAGGCTGCCTCAAGATTCGTTCCTATGTCTTGAACATCAATTTTTAGTCTGGCAATCAACGAGGTCGGGAACCTTGGATGCTACAAGGACTGGGTTTTCAGTTTTCTATTAACCATCTCATTTTCTTCAGGTATGGCTTGGACTCTGAGTCGTGAGGTTGAGCGAGAATTGACGCTGAAGCTACCGGTTTAGATGGCCAGGGTGCTGGTTCGGGTGCCGGAGAGAAGTCGACGAGCAATTTACCACCGGCCTCGAGCAAGGCGAATTGGATGCCTCATTGGTCGGGCCGGTGCTCCGGCATGATCTCCCGATCGGCTACTAATTTCTCAAGGGACGCAATCCTCTTCTTGTACTCCTCCAGTTCCCTCCGCTCGGGTCTTTGGTGAGACTAGGTTCGGGTTCGCTTATCCCGGTGTGAATGCTGTAGCTCCCGGTGTCGAGACTCAGTGTCTAGGAGGGATGATGGGTGGTTGGGCGGGTGTGTTCATGTAGGGCGCTGGTCTGATGAGGCCGGTCGTCCTCCATGACTCGTTTGCCCCTCAGCCTCTCGATTTCGAGAGTAATATTGTGTCATTCTTGGAGCAGTTTTGCGAGCCTTTTATTATGGTTGGAGTTTAGGAGGTCTCGAGCGTCTTGGTGCCCTTCGACCTTCTTATTTCACCTTCGGTCGCGTCTCCTTTGTGCTCGAGAGCGGCGTTGGGAGCCGGAGGGGGTTGCCTTGGGAACGTTGTCCCCAGTGTTGGGTGGAGCCTCATTGACCCATTTTTCTTGGGGCTCGGGAATAGTTGCACATGTTTTTTCGGCGCCGTGCATCTCCAGTGTGGTGTTTTCAGTTCTCTGATGAGCTGACATGTGTGCTGAAAAGAGTTTAGTATAGAGGTAGATCATGTAAGGCAGAGAAAAGCCCTCCTTCTAGCGCCAATTGTTGGGACCACTCTGACCTTCGTCCAAATTCAAACCCCGTTTCCAGCTGGGCACACGTTAGCGACAGTGAGTTCACCTGAAATACAGGCAACATGAGGGGTTTGTTTCCTTGTTCCCCTCTCCGATGTTTAAGTTAGGGAGGATCAAGATGATGATCTGATTATTGAGTGGGAGAGGGAAGGGATTACCGGAGTATTTGAGTGTAGTTTTGAGAGAGTATACTGTTCCGACGAGTTTACCGGTGAGTTTGCAGAGTATTGACTCTCTTGTGTGTTTGGAGCAGACAAGAAGTCGGAAAGGAGTCAAAAAAAAGGTCCCTTCATCTGTGCAGGTGAGGCGGTATTTGTAGGACTGTCTGTCTTGACCCACAGCGATAAAGTAGGCATGGTGCGCCTGTTGTGAGTTGACAGTAGGTATGGCGCGCCTTTTTTGATTTGACAGGACTACAGGGTTAGGCGGCTGATTGGACGCCGTCTGGGAACTTGTTTTATGGCCTTCGGCTGCTGGACCCAGCTCATGCAGGGCCAGGCCCGGTTGATGGGTGATCGGTGAAAAGTGCAAGTGTACACTAATCAAGTTGTAGTAAAAATATCGATCCCACGAGGATTGAATTCAATTA
>JAUMHB010080482.1:0-31757 GCA_032359685.1 Pittosporum tobira | reverse complement strand
TTTTGAGCTAAAAAAGATATCTATTGACTAACTTTTTAAAGTAAATCAATAGTATTGTTATACTTAACCTATAAAAAGAAGTTGGCTTTTGAAAATAAGGTATAATCGTCAATAATCAATTCAACCAAACATGGTCATAATATAAGAGGAATTCATATACTGAAACAATATAAGAACAAAATTATATTAATATGACTTTAGAAACCTTATATACAAATGACATTTATATAGACTTATTCTAACTTGGAGACTAAGACACATAATTAAACTTGGAAACTAAGAATCCTATAATAACTTCAAAACTAATAATAATATTAACTCTAACATTTCCCCTCAAACTGAAAATCTTTGAACTTTCAGTCTGTTCTTATAAACTGTGAATTGTAGATTAGACTTGAAACTGGAACTGAACTGAAACTATAAATTGAACTTGAACTGTGTCACTGAAACTGGAACTGAAACTGAAACTGTACTATAACTGATCGAACTGAAACTGAACTACTATGAACTGAAACTGAACTCTGAGTTGGAACTGGAACTGAATTTTGAACTGAACTGGAGTTGTGAGCTAAACTTTATTAAACGAATTATTAGGATGTAAACGAAAGCCAAAGATGTAACTGAGAATTTAACAAGAATTTACTGACGATTTAACAAAGATTTAACGAGAATTTAATGAGAATTTATCAAGAATTTAACGAGAATTTATCATAAATTTAACAAGAATTTAACAAGAATTTAACGATGATTTATCAATGATTTAACAAGGATTTAATAAGAATTTAACGAGAATTTCATCAATAACTTAATGAGATCTAAGATTAACAAAGGTGTAACCTCCTCCTATACGTGATCGCAAATTGAGCATGACCTAATTGTACAAACTAGAGCAATATAGACCATGTCTCTCCCTTTGCTGAAGACGAACAACTTATATTTAAACTTTCTTTCTTCTTCTATTTCCAAATTTCTTTACATAAAATGATGACAACAAAAACGGTTAGAATTTATAATATGTTTTTGATACCATATTAGAGTTTATATAAAAATATAAACAATAAACATAATATAAGAAGAAGCCATATACCGAAACAATATAAGAACAAAACTATATTAATATGACTTTAGAAACCTAATACACAAAGGACATTTATATAAGTTTATTCTAACTTGGAGAGTAAGACACATAATTAAACTTGAAAGCTAAAAATCTTATAATAACTTGAAAATTAATAATACTAATTAATAATAATATTAATTATAACATGTCCCTGAAGCTGAAACTCAACATCAAGGTTGGACATTAGTTTTGAAGTAGAAAACAAAAACTAGGAGAGTAGCAAAATAAGGACTACTTTCACCCTTCAGCATATGTTTCTCTTTTTTCACAAGCTAACATTTTGAGGACAGGCCACTAGCTTAAAGAACTTCACAAGTAAAAATTATTACTTTCATGTAAAGAACTAAGAAAGAACAGATAACAAGGTCAAATCGCATATAACTGCTGTACATGAACTTTTTTAGACGAGGTCAATATGTGAAAAGGCGGAGTCACATAAGGTCCAATTCCCATAATAAACGGTAGGAGATTACTAAGAATTAATACATTTTAACATTATTAAAAAAAAATTAATTTTTTTTAAAAAAAAAGATGTGGTACCGGATTTTTCTAAAAAAAATCGTTACTATTACCGCTTATGCGGTTGCAATTATTTATCATTAACTAAAGCAGATATAGTAGCGGTTTGGAATAGCGGTTGTGATGGGAGTTTTTTCCGTTAAACACTCCTCACCGATGTATCAAAATGCAAACGGACCTCATATGAATTATTTAAAACTAACAGATATTGGAGCCAAGTGGAAGGAAGAACTCGCCTCTGTGTATAAGGTTTCGAGTTCGAACCACAATATTGAGAGAATTTCCCTTTATAGGATTAATTAGATCTCAAATGAATACCGGGGAGGAGAACCAAAAAAAAATTAAATTATATTGTTTGGGCTTCATTAGTACTTGTTTGGTTTAAACTCTGATGGGAACTCAACTCAATTTGAAATATCCACTAAAAAAAAGTCAATTTAAAATATTAACTAATCACATGTGATGTATGTTCATTAAATGAGTTTAAATAAAAATTAATTGTTCAAATTTATTCCATAATCGTGCTAGATTTGCTGATTAAATATGTCAAGTACACCATATTTTAGATTATACAATTAATGTAATCGGATATGTGAACAACTCAATATCCAATTGGTCCAAACTCATTTACATTTTCAATTGAAATATGGGTGGGGCATAATGGAAATTGCATATCAAACGGATCCGTCGAGTTACAGACCTACAATAGGTGAATTATTCGTTATGCTCCACCCTAAATATTTACTTTTGGCTTCTTGTTTTTTTTTTTAAATCGATTATTGAAAAAACATGTCACTAATAGGAGTGTTAAACAAGCCAATAGCTCATTTAAGGTTCGAATTCGGTTCGGTTAATGTTTAACTTGAATTCATTAAAAAAATTTATTTAATTTAACGAGCCGAATTCGAGTTTGACTCATTTAAAATTCAGTTGGATAAAAACTCGACAACATTAAATATTTTTACATTATAGTTAAACGAATCGAAGTCGAAATCCAAAAAAATTCGTTTAACTAAACAAACTGAAGCCAAAGTCGAATTCGATAAGTTCGGCTCGGCTAGTTTAACAACACTAATCACTAAAGTTCGACTTGAACATAGGATATTGACAATGTGACTTGAAATTGAATTAAACAATAATTAAATCGAACCATGTCGTGTGCCCTTGCAAAAGTATATTTATTTTGTTCAATGTTGGTATAAAAATTAAAAAATTAACATAATACGATGCAGTCTTGGTATGATAGTTGTGGTGGTGGTGGAGGTTTTTATTCAAGTTGTTTGTATATAGTTGATTTGTGAATATATTATATTTTTGTAAGTCCGGAGAAAACCCTAAAAAAAAGAAATTTTGAAAACCTTAGAAAAATAAGGGCAACTCTGAAAAATATATTACTATAAGTGGAGAAAGAGGAGGAGGGTGGCGACGGGGAGGAGAGAAATGAGCTGAAACTACAGTTGAGAGAAGCAGACCGTTTAATGTAGATTTACGTTTATCTTTAAACCAACATTGTATCTTCAAAGCATTCCTAGTTTTTGCAAATGAAGTCACGAATACTTTATTTATTTTTTTATTTTTTTAATTTTTAATTTAGAAAAGAATGTGACAGGGTTTAAACTTAACCAATGATAAAGAAAGAAGACCTCAAATTACCTAATCACTGAAACTATCAATTTTTTCGTTTGAAACTTCTTTTTTTAATCATGTACGAAACATAACACGATACAATCTACATATCTATAATAATAGCAAGATATTTTATTTTTAATAGTAATGGGTTCACTATGAGAACATACCCTAATTTTCGCATTCTCTCAATTTTTACATTTTATGTTTTTTTTTGGTAAGAATTTATATTATTTTTGTACTACATTTAAAAAATAAAATATAAGAGTATTATTGACTTTTGAATTTTGATTTTGAACATGTTCAAATTTAAATTAATATAAAATTATTTGAGTCTTGAAAAAATTATTTTTTATAATAAATAATATTTTTCAAATAGTTAAAATATCAATAACTATAATTATAAATTTATAATTAAGTAAATTTATATAATTTTAAATTAAAAACCGATCATACCCTTATATTTTAAAATAGGTAAAGTATTTACCACTTCTCTCACCTTTTTTTAAGTCGGGCCAGCCGTGCTTATCACTATTCCACGTTTCTTATCCTCACAAATGCAGACACGTTAATGACCAAATAAATGTGACAATGTCTTTAGCTTAGTGACACTCGAGAATAAGAGATGACACACACGGAGTAAATAACGAAATGGAGAATTGTTATTGGGTAGGGTTGACCCAAAGCCTCAACTGGCCCAACCCAACTTTAGAATTGTTTCTTTAACTAACCGAAAACCTAATAACAGCCCAAGCCTTAATATATTTGTAGACTATGTTTGACGCAATTTATTTTATAATAATATATAATTTATTTATTAATTAAAATAAATTATAAATTATAAAAAAATTATATTAAAAAAATTATTATATTAAATTTATAATTTTTTAAAATTAATTAAAATAAATACTTTTAAAATAATTTATTTTTAAAAATAAATTATAGCCTAATAGTAGAGTGTCCCCAAACAGGACCTTAGGCGGGTAAAGCTGGAGGTTCTTTGTCACTCCTATATATACTGATGTAAGAAAGGGCAACACGGCGTATGAAACTCCGAGTTGTTAAAAGAGTCCTTCCTGGTCTTGTCCATTTGGTGACACGCCGAATCCGCAAGACTTCTCTAGATTCTCGTCTTTCCATGATCAATGTTCGATCACCATGATTTCTCTCTCCCTTATCTTGTCTGATCAATCGATCTTACTTAATTCCTAGATTCAAAAAAACACAAAAATCGCCATATAATTTATGATCGTAAAGCAGCACTACTAAAAAACCCTAGAAAAATATATAACGTTGCCGAGAATTCCCTAGAGAAACTAGGGTTTAATTTGCTTTCAAAAGATGAGTCCCAGTCAGAATTTCGAGATACATTCCCGCCACCTCGCCGATCCGAACCTCCGTACATATCCCCTCTCCCTTTATTCTTTGATTTTGTTTATTCTTGGATTATAGATTTGAGTTTTTGGACTCGAATCCCACTTGATGATTTTGTTTAACTAACATTGTATGTTTGTTTTCTTGGTGTCGCAGCAATTGAGTCGAGGTATACGATGGCACAGAATATTCGGGACAGTTTGGAGGTCACTCAGACAACCGAGTATTTCAATTTCCTCAAATGCTACACCAGAGCATTCTCGGTGATTCTCTATCAAACCACCAGCCGGCAATTCACAGATAATCCAGAGAACAAGCTCCGGAACGTCGTCTTAGATATCATAAGTCGTCTCCCGTTAAACGAGGTCGTTCGGCCTTTCGTCCAGGATCTCTTCCGAGTCGCGATGCATGTCCTCGCCACCGACAACGAACACAATGGCGCACTCAGCGTACAAATATTTTTTGATCTCGCGAGATCCTTCAAACAGGAATTGGAGAAGGAGGTCCAGCCGTTTATTGACTTCGTATGTAAAATCTACAAGGATTTACCGCTGATTATTACCCACTTTTTCGAAAGTGGGGCAATCTCACCGCCACCGGCTGTGTCGGTATCCGGTTATAGTTCTTCGGCTTACAATTCGTCGAGTATGGAGGATCTCAGCCCGATTGAAATGGAGTTACCGGGTGGGGCTGGGCAGCTACTGAATCCCTCTACGATGTCGTTTAAGGTTATGAAGGAGTGTCCACTGGTGGTGATGTTTATTTTTCAGACTTATAACAAGTTGGTTCTGAAGACTCTGCCGTATTTGCTGCCGTCAATGATCGAGGCTATATCCATCCAGGATCCGGAAAAGGTTCCGACCCATTTGAAGGCTTACTTCAATGAGCTGAAGGATGTGCAAGTTAAGGTGATTGCTAATCAAAAAATCTTAAAATAAGAGGGCTAAAGTGTAAATACATAAATAAATTCTCATTATGGTCTCGATTGTATATGATCTGGTTTGACTTTCAAAACCAAATGGGATGGTCAAAAATAAAAAATAAATAATATCTACACTCTACTATTTATTATATGTATGATATAAATTGTGGAGTTTAGATATCATTTCTCAAAAAAAATAAAAAATAAAAATTTAAAATCATATGAAATATTATAAACTTTTTTATTTTATTTAATCATTCCATCCGAATGGTTTAAATTACTGTAACGACTTCAAAGTTTAATTAGTCCCCGTACTAAAATTTCAGAAGTCAATCTTTTTAAAAAGAAACTTTGATATTTAATATAACAAATGAAATAAAAATTAAAGAGGATAGAAAAGTGAGGAGAATGTGTCATCTGTTCGTTGATGCTTGTCTGCTGCTGGAGTAGCGTAGCGAAGCAAATATAGATGCCTAATATTTTATCATTTTTTTTTCCAATGAACCCCCTGAAGTATTTTCTGTTACCACTAATTAACTCGTTCAAATTTATTTTTGTATTCCCTTTTTGCAGACGGTCTCTTTTTTATCTTACCTGCTGAAGGCCGGTTTCTTGAATTATATCAGACCGCATGAAGAAAGTATATATAAAGGCATGGTCGGCGTGCTCCTCACCTGTTCCGACTCGGTTGATATGAGAAGGGTGAACGTCTCGATCACCTTTCACTTCGTATCTTTATTTTTTGTATATGATGATATTATTATACGGGGAGTAGCTAAACTGATCGACAAACTTAATTGACAAACAGGAAGTGCTGCTGTCGATGAGACAAATGCTTGGAAAAGACACCAGCAGGAGGGGTTTACTTCCTCTGATCGACACTCTGTTAGATGAAAGGTTAACTTTCAAGTCCATTAATTCTTAATTATAACCACAACCATTTTAGTCTCATGCATGCGCGTCTTACGTGAAGGTAGCTTTGCAGTAACTTTGTTCCTTATCCATTTCGTGTGGGTTTGCTTATATATATATATATATATATATGAAGTCCCAAAAAATTATGGACAATTTATTACCAGGTTTTCCGTATGTATTTAATATTGATGATGTCATGCTCTTGATAATACTGCCACATGTGACAAATAGTACTGTAATAATACTTACCTTATTGTTTGCTTATATTGATTTGTTTTCAAATGTTCTTACCATTGTTGTGCGCATCAAAAATTGATAATTCCTATTTTTGATTATATATAGTTTTATCATTTGAGTGCTATTGATAGATTATATCACTCAAGCTGGTGAACTAATGAAAACGCGTACACACATAGAAAAAGAAATAAAATAAAAGAGAAAATGGAAGAAACACAAACACGTATGGATGGTCATAAGCGTCACTTAGTGGAACGACGCCTTTTTCTTTTGAAATTGTTTCCTTCCCATAATCAATTATTACTTGGCTCATCTTCTCTTCAAGCACCGTCAATCTTTCAAACTCAATTTATGAGTTATTAGAGAAAAGAAAAAGAAGAGATTTTAAATTTTATAAAAGAAAATAAAAGAAGAGAAAGTAAAGTTATTTTTCTTTTTTTTTTGTCTTTGTGAGTTTTTGAAAGCAAAAACAATTTTTTTTCTTTAACTTTGCTTGTGAGTATGAAAGAAAAGAAATGAAAAAAATAAGTTATTACAAAATTACCTTAATTTCTAAATTTTGAGTACACTTTGTAATTCATTATTATCAACACTTTGTAGCTCTTCTCATCTAATAGTTACACTTGACTCCACCAAAATCATGCACTTGACTCCAGCAGAATCAATTTGAATTAATGAACAACACCTACATATCTCCTACTATAATTGCCTCTTATGCTAAATAATACAACCAGACATACCAAACTCATCCACCAAAACAGATCACCCAAACACAGATTTCCCAAACACAGATCTCAGTTAATAAAAGCCTAACCCAATCCGAAAAATAGAGGGCTGTTCATTAAAAACCAAGCTGAAGCAAAATCTAGAATTAAATAGTCCAAGTTATCATAATAGCAGCAGCCAGCTCCCTTTGAGCTCTTACTTCTGGAATGGGGCTGAGAGTGGATATAACATGTATATCTAATGAAGGACCTAGAAGTAAAAAAAAAAAAGTTTCCTTTGCTGAGATAAGGGTAGTATTGGAATATTAGAAAAACATTATCCTCCATTTTACTTTCCCTTCAAATCATCTAAAAAATGGGCAGACAATTTTGAGCAAAAAATGTCACTCAAAATCCTCACCTTTATTTTTTTTTTCTTCCATCCCAAAAAACTTTAAAACACACATTTAGAGTCCACTTTTTCCTTTTATGGGTTTTTTTAAAATCATCATTCCATTTAGGGATCACTTTTCCTAAGTCATTATTCCCCTTAATTAGGGTTTTGTTTTCCTTTATGGGATTTTCAAATTGTACCAAACAAAAGACGAGTTCCTTAATATAAAGCATAGCTAAACTGGTGGGGATCTAGATCAGGAAGAAGAGATAAAGGGAGATCTAAACAGACTTGAATTGGATCTGGATCAAGAAAAAGAGGGATATGAAAATTGATTTTTAGAATGAGATGGTAAGAAGGATGGAGAGGAATGTGATGCACAGGAAAATCAAGAAAAGGAAAGTGAGAGGGAAAAATAAACTATATATATATATATATATATATATATTTGACCTAAATGATGTCGTCGAACAAGTGATGCATGTGGGCCCCTCACACGTGTGTCCACACACGTCTCGTGCCCCAAAAAATAAAATATTTTTAATTTGATTGTGAAAGATTGTAAATGTCTCCATTTGTTTATTTTCTTTTAAAAGAAGTACAAATTAGAGGCAGTCCTTTACTAAGAGGTTTTGTATTTTTTCCTTTTTCAATTGATGAGGATTTGTCATCTTTTGTGTATCATTTTGTAATCCTTCCCTCTTCTAATAAAATCTCCTTTTTATTTTTTCCTAAAAAAAAACGAAAGTTGGAGAATGATGCATAGAAGCAATAGGATATGATTCTATATTGCTTGTTGCGGACCACTTTAAGAAAGATAAATAGTCAATATTTAGGGAAGAAGGAGAGTTTAATTTTTTAATAGATAAGCTCTTTTTTTTAGTCTTTCTTTTTCTTGTCATAACAAAGTCTTTATGAAGTCTTTTTTCTTTTTTTGGATTTCTTTGGAGAATTAAATTTGAGGAGCATAGTCTCACTAGTTTTGCTTCCTCCTAGGGTAGTAAAGATGGTTAATTATGTTGTCTATATGTTGGGTTAACTGGTTTTGGAGGTTCTTTTTGTTTTCCTTGTTAATTTTATACACATTGACATTGTGTACTTAGGTGATGCTCCATTTCAAGTATCTTTTATTACCATAAAAGGGGAAAAGAAAAAGAAAAATCATAAATAGTTTTCAATTTACTTATAAAAAAAATTATTATTTAACTTTTTTTTGATAAGTATACCAAAAAGTCGTCGTTAAAAAAAAAAGGGAGAAAGTACCAAAATTCAATGTTACTAGCTAGACTACAGATACTGCTATAAATTCTTAGACCCAACGACTACCTTGCAGGATTTTTGAAACTGAGACACTCTAATTTTTTGGAATTAAGAAGTACAAGAGAGTGGTAATGAGAGTCCATAAGAAGTTGGAAGTGTGTTAAAACAAGAAAACAAGAATTGAATGGATGATCCAAGCCTTTGGGCTCTGAATCTCTTACAATATACATAAAGCCATGTAGGGAATAAACAAGAATTGTGTGATCTGTTTTTTCACTTGAATATTCCTTACTGTTGGTAGAAGTTTTGTGCCTCTAACTGCTGATGTGAAACAGTAATCTAGCTACTGTCTTTATCATATTGAAATCCTAACACAAAATCATTATAATTTAATTTGGAAGTATACGAACTTGATAGAAGAATTGTTGCTGGGTTCTAGAATTTTGCATCTTCCTTTGAGCTTTATTTAAATTTTTTTTTTATAAACCATGTTAGGGCCCTTCTTGGAACTGGGCGGGCTTGCTTTGACGCATTGAGACCACTGGCTTGTAATCTGCAGGCAGAGATTGTTAATCATGTTCGGAGGGAGCTCTCCTTGTCTCAGGTATTGAGATTCCCTAGAGCATTATGACTAATCAAGTACTTGGAGGGTCTTTGTCTATTGCAGTGTTTTGGCTTCGCAGATTTTGTTTAATCATATCTCTGACTGTTTCCTATTCTTGAGTATTGTACTGTATGCTGCAGTTCTTGCCGATCATTTCTTTGTTCTCAAGTAAAATTCATGATTCTTCGTTGTTGCTCACCACTCAGACTATTTGTGCATGCCTAATGCTGAATCTGGTGTGTTTCAAAATTTTATCGTTCTAAAGTAACATATTTTACGAATTCTAATGGGGTGTTCTAGATTCTTCCTATTCATTCCGCTTCCCCATTTGCCCTTTTTTTTGGTTCAATTTTGTGGTCTAGGTGGAGCCAATTTTTGAGAAAGCAGTTGACCAGTCATCCGCGGAGAAATCACGAGTATTGCTCGTACGTTTTTTGTAATGTCTTTTTGAAAGATCTGATTCCTTTTCAATAACTTCCTTCATTACCACAATTGTTGTGCCTTACAATGTATCACTTATGTTACTTTTCTTTGCAGGGGAGAATTTTTGAGGCTTTTGTTGGCAAACTTGGCAGATTCCGGCGAACTGTTCTTCAGGTGCTTAAATTCTATCAAATGCTTCAATTTTGTGCAGACTTTGCACTTGGCAACGATTTTACAAAATTTCGAACTTTATAAAGATAATCCAAGCATATTATGTGTTTTAGATTGAATCTGTAATCTCACATTAATGGAGGTTTATCATCACATTCAGTGGAGTGGGAAGAAAGAGAATAAGCACCCTTGTATCATCACGTTCTATAATTATGCAACAAAGGGACATTTTTTCTGTCACATATTAAATGAAGGTCATTATTCTGTTCAGGCCGCTCTTAATTTACAGGTCACAACCGAAAATTCTACGCAAGTCGGTGATTCCAAGCATTTAATTAAAACTTTGTTTATGGGTAACGATTTCTCTTCGTTCTTTTGCTTCATAATGTTATCCAGTGAGTGAAGAAACAAATAATTGTTTCTGTCTGCATATCGATTGTTCAGGAATGAAGACTATTATCTGGAGTATCACAAATGCGCATTTCCCACGATCACAGGTTTCTCAACTCTCTATATTTAAAGATCTTTACCGTTGTAGTCCAATTTCACCATCTTAAGTGGCCCTTCTACTGTTTTAGGTTGCATCTTCCACGCGTGGAATGTCCCCGCAAATGCATCCTCCGCAATCATTGTTAACTCAGTCATTGAAGGGGATGAGAGAAGACGAGGTAGCATTTTACTTTCTTTTTTTTTTTCCTTGAATATTTTTTCTTACAAACTCCTTTGGCATCATTAGCTTAATTGAATTTAATTTTTGGTAGGTAAGGAAAACCTCTCGAGTTCTTAAAAGCGGCATGTATTGCATTGCTTTGTTCAAAGAGAAACAAGAGGAAAGGGAAATGGTCAATCTCTTGTCCAGGATTTTGGCTATTATGGAACCTAGAGATATAATGGATATGTTATCATTGTGTATGCCTGAGCTTTTCGAGTCCATGATATCGAACCATAATCTAGTGCACATTTTTACTAATCTTCCACAAGATCCGAAGGTTTTCAGGCCATTTTCAGAGGTTGTAATTAATTTCCTCGTAAGCAGCAAACTAGATATTCTGAAGCATCCAGATTCACCTGCAGCAAAACTTGTTTTACGTCTCTTCCAGTTTTTATTTGGTGGGATTAGAAAAGCTCCATCAGATTGTGAAGGTATATTTCTGCCTCATGTGCCCATTATAATGGAAACTTGCATGAGAAATATTACTGAAGTTGAGAGTCCGTTGGGCTATTTGCAACTTCTTCATACCATGTTTCAAGCTCTTGCTGGAGGGAAATTTGAACTTCTGTTGCGGGATTTGATTCCCATGCTGCATCCATGCTTGAACATGCTATTGAATATGCTTGAGGGTCCTACCGGGGAATATATACAGGACCTTTTGCTGGAGCTTTGCCTGACCCTGCCTGCACGCTTAAGTTCGTTGTTACCTTATTTGTCCCGTCTTATGAAGCCTTTGGTTATGTGTCTTAAGGGAAGTGATCACTTAGTGAGTTTGGGTTTGAAAAAACTTAATTTTTGGATAGACAGCTTGAATCCTGATTTCCTGGAATTGTGTATGGGAAATGTAATTTCTGAGGTGATTTTGGAATTATGGTCTCACCTGAGGCCAGCACCCTATCTTTGGGGAAGAAGATGCTTGAAAATCCTTGGAAAGTTAGGTGGTCGTAACAGGCGTTTCCTCAAGGCGCCTCTTGCACTTGAGTACAAGGAAAACCCAGAGTATGGCTTTCAAGTAGTTCTTACATTTGAACCCTCGACCCATTTTTCAATGTGTCTAGATCGTTGTATAAATCTAGCCGTAGCAGCTGTCAAGCACAAGAACAGTGGCGTGGATGTATTCTACCGGAAAAAAGCTCTGAAATTCCTTCAAGTGTGCTTATCCTCTCAGCTTAATTTGCCAGGAAAAATTACTGACGAGAGCTTAATATGTGGGCATCTCTCAAACATCTTGATTCCTTCAGTTGGTTCATTTCCCAGAAGATCTAAGACACCTGACATAAAGGTTGGTCTACATGTTAAAATGCTTTTAGTAACATTATCAACTAACTCGGAATTTAGTTAGTTGGGAGTTATTAATACTCTGAATTTTTCATCAAGTAACATTATAAAAAAAAAATCCATTTTAATTTATAACAATTGGTTCTTGTAGGCTGACTCAGGTGTCAAGACAAAAACTCGGCTAATGGCTGAAAGTTCAGTTTTAAAGATACTTTTGATGACCATAGTTGCTGCGAGTGCAGAACCCGATTTACAAGATCCTGAGGACGATTATGTTGTCAATGTTTACCGTCATTTTGCAATCGTATTTCACATAGAAAATTCCTCCAACAATACCTCAAATTCATCAAGTAATAGTACTTCTTCCAATTTAAATGAGCTCGACCCATTGATATTTTTCGATGCGTTATTAGATGTGCTAGCAGATGAAAATAGGGTTCATGCTAAAGCTGCTCTTCGTGCACTTAATACATTTGCCGAGACCCTCCTGTTCCTTGCTTGTTCAAAACAGAATGACATCATGCTTATGTCAAGAGGAAGTTCTTTTTGTTCCGCACCTCCAAGTGTTCGAGTCCCTATATTTGAGAAGCTTTTACCTCGGCTTTTGCATTGTTGCTATGGAAGTACTTGGCAAGCACAAATTGGAGGAGTAATGGGGCTTGGTGCTTTGGTTGGAATGGTCACTGTGGAAACTCTATGCACTTTCCAATTGAGGATTATCCGAGGACTGGTAAATGTGCTCAAAAGGCTTCCCGTATTAGCTAGAAAAGAGGAGGAAGAGACGAGCCAGGTGCTTATGCAGGTTCTTCGTGTGCTGAATAATGTTGAAGAAGCAAAGACCGAAGCTTGCAGGAGAAGTTTTCAAGGAGTTGTTGAGTATCTTACTTCAGAGTTATTTAATACAAATACTTCTTTTGACGTGAGAAAGATAGTGCAGTCTAGTTTAGCACTTCTAGCACGTAGAACTGGCAAAGTGGTGTCTGAGTTGCTTGAACCTTTTTACCAACCTTTGCTTAAGCCTCTTCTCATGCATCGGCTACAATTAAAGACTATTGACCAGCAGGTAAAGTATTTTGCAATCTGTGGTATTTTAGCATTCTTCATTATATTTTCTAACGTTATAACATCATTGATAGGTTGGGACAGTTACAGCTTTGAATTTCTGCTTGACCTTAAGGCCCCCTCTGCTTAAGCCGACTCAAGAACTAGTAAATATTCTGCTAGAAGCAGTGCAAATAGCTGAGGCTGATGAAACTGTGTGGGTTGTAAAGGTTATGGACCCCAAAGCGATCACATCATTGAAAAAACTTCAAACAAGGTGCATTGAGCTGTCATCTTCTGCAATGGCCTGGG
Organism: Pittosporum tobira; assembly: GCA_032359685.1. NCBI lineage: Eukaryota > Viridiplantae > Streptophyta > Magnoliopsida > Apiales > Pittosporaceae > Pittosporum > Pittosporum tobira. Next base: position 18,145 of record JAUMHB010080482.1, on the reverse strand, counting down.
AAGATTTAAAGACTCCAAATTTTTCCCATGTGCATGAAAAAATATTTTCCATGTTTTTAAAGTCCTTGACCAGCAGGACGCCAGAAGTTGTACCAGTTGCTAAAGAGGGCTTACGAAAGGTTTTGTTAATCTTTTCATATTCGTGCTCTTCTTTTTCCTTGTTTTCTTGTTTCTTTTATTTTTGCAGTTGCCTCTATGTTATTCTCTCGGCTCTTTTTTTAATGACTAGAAAGTCATCATTGATCTTACAGATTGTAGTGTCATCTTTTAGGTCATTCTACAGCAAAGGATTTCCAAGGGTCTTCTGCAGAAAAGCCTAAGGCCTGTATTAGGTGGCTTGAAATATACCAAAAGTCTTAGCTTGCCTCTTTTACAAGGTTTGGCCCACCTACTTGAGCTTCTATCCCATTTCTTCAACGATGGTTTGGGCCAAACACTGTTGGACAACCTTAAGAACTGGTTGGAACCTGAAAAACTAGTGCCGTATCAAGAATCATGGAAGGCTGGCGAAGAAACAAAAATAGCAGCTGGTGAGTGCTTAAGTGACCAACATAATTTTTATTATAAATGCATGTATATATAACTATTGATATTTTTATATTGATTTTTTTTTCTTCCGAATATTATGCAGCCATTATCGAGGCCTTTCACCTGCTTCCTAGCACATCAGGGAAGTTCCTAGTTGAGCTCGTAACATTGACCATTGATTTGGAAGCTGCCTTACCACCAGGGAAGTTTTATAGTGAGATTAACAGTCCATATCGCCTGCCACTAACTAAATTTTTAAACCGTTATCCGACAGCTGCTGTTGATTATTTTCTAGATCGCTTATGTCAGATAAAATACTCCCAACGGTATGTTCATCATCGAATCAAAAATTAGATCAGTGAATATTTCTTGTTTTACTTATTAATTATTTTCTGGTTTTTCTTGTCATTTTCCAGCTTTATGTACATTATTGGGTCAGATGCTGGGCAGCCCTTGAGGGAGGAACTTGCAAAGTCTCCAGAGAAGATACTTGCAAGTGCCTTCCCTGAATTTTTTCAAGGATCTTTTGCTCCTCCTGATTCTTCTAATCCTTCAGTATCACACACTGGTGCAACCTCAGATGCTTATTTCCAGGGGCTTGGTCTAATAAAAATATTGGTCAAACTGTTGCCTGGATGGTTGCCAAGTAACCGCGTTGTTTTTGACTTGTTAGTTCTTCTGTGGAATTCAAATGCAAGAACTACACGCTTACGTAATGAGCAGGAGTTAAACAAAGTGCAAGTAAGTTTGCTAGCTATACATGCATATTATATTATAAAACATTCATCCACAGATCTTTCCCCAACTAAGAATTAATTACACATTTCCTTTTTATGGCTGAAAAATCCAGGCGAAGGAAAGCAAATGGCTGATAAAATGCTTCCTGAATTACTATCGACATAATAAAACCGAATTCAGTGTGCTATTTGAAATTCTGTCCATCTTCTTGTTTCGTACTCGCATTGATTTTACTTTTCTGAAAGAGTTCTGTATTATTGAGGTATGTCGCTTCTGGAGAGATACACAATGTGACTTCCTTTTCCCTTTATGTTTCCATTTTTCCCCATAATTAATTTTCCATACCGAGTGCTAACTATTATGATGTGATTCAGGTTGCTGAAGGTTATCAACCAAGTATGAAGAATGCCCTCCTTTCGCATTTTTTGGACCTTTTTACCTCCAAACAACTAGGTCAAGATCACCTGGTGGTTATCATGCAGATGCTCATTCTTCCAATGTTATCTCACGCATTTCAGAATGGCCAAACGTCGGAAGTTGTCGACGCTAATATTATTATTAAAGTTGCTCATGACCTTCTTGATCCTCCAAAAGAGGTATCCGTATATCTCAATTTTCTATTCTTTTAATTTTCCTTGCCTATAACTTGACTAGATTTTTGGTTTATCCATGTATATTGTATATTGTGTTCAGTTTGATCACATTGCTGATTGTTGTAACCTGCACAGGTCTCCCCGGACTATGATGAACCTTTGAGGATTGAGCTTTTGCAGCTTTCTACTCTATTTGTCAGGTATCTTCCCACTGAAGTTTTCCAGTACAGGAAAAAATTTGCCAAAATTTGCTGGGATGATCTTAGACGTGAAGATTGTGCTAGTAAGCAGTGGGCATTTATTAATATTTGCCACTTCATGAAGTCTTATCATATGTCAGACAAGAGTATAAATCAGGTAACTTTCATGACTTACAAACAAAAATGGTCTATGGCAGTTACTAAATCTCAGCTTTCTGTTTTCCATCACAAAAAAAAATCAATTAATGCATTTTTTAGGTATATGTATCTTTAAGTACTATAATTTAGTAATGACGATATGAATTTTCCCATTGGTAGTTCCTTCTCTGTCACATTCTCCGTTTGGGGATATAGACTTAATTTTGAATCTGCAGGTGCTTGTCCAACTTTTCAAAAGATGCCAAACGGAGAATAAAAAGATGGTTAACCAAGCCCTTGATGCACTAATGCCTGCACTTCCGCGTATATTTAAAATAGGTGCCAGTATGCCGGATTGGATACGTCACACGCGATCAATTCTGGTTGAGGAAGGACACTCGGTTGCGAATATGATCCACATTTTTCAGCTCATTGTCCGCCACTCTGATCTCTTCTACAACTATAGAACTCAATACATACCACAGATGGTTAATTTTCTCAGTCGCCTTGGATTTACTTATATTGCCTCATCAGATAATAGGCGACTTGCAATTCAACTTGCTGGGTTAGTTGTCTGTTGGGAGAGGAAAAGGCAAAAAGAAAAGAATGATGACATTTATGGATTTTGTCATAGCTCTGGTGGTTTAGATCCAGAGCATCTAGTGGATGAATATGCCTTTCAATCAGTTAGTGGCATGTCTCCTGGGGGATCCTCAACGATTCTGAACATAGAAACCCGTCCGTCTGCTGGACAGCTTGATGAAGAATTCAAACTTAATACATCAATGGAGGAAATGGTCATTAATTTCCTCATAAAAGTAAGAGCCTCTTTCATTATTTTTTCAGATAACATCTTAGTAGCATCCTAATTTCAATGTACTTGGACTTTCTATGTAGGTGACCTGTGTGATAGAGCCAAATAATAAGGAAGGAATTCTCTTGTACAAACAAGCTTTGGAGTTCCTTTCAGAAGCTCTAGAGGCATGGCCAAGTGCTAACGTCAACATCAGTTATCTAGAGAATCTGCTAAACAATAATCAACAAAATCAGTCGAAGGACCCGGCTGCAGCTCTTGTACAGGGCTTGGATGTGATGAATAAAGTTGTGGAGAAACAACCACATTTGTTCGTTCAGAATAACTGCAACCTGATTTCTCAGGTAAGTATCTGTGCAGAAGAAGCCTCTATATACTAAAAATAAAATAAAATAAAAGTAAAGAAGAAACCTCTATATGACTTGTAGCCTGTAACTGGTGGCTGTGTTTTGATATTCTTTATTTATATTTTGCAGATTCTCGATCCGTGCTTCAAGTATATTACATTAGATGTTGGGAAATCGTTGTGTTCCCTCTTGAAGATGATTCTTTTAGCTTTTCCTCCAGAAGCTTCTAGTACCCCACAAGATGTGAAGACAGTGTATGACAAAGTAAATGTTCTCATACAGAAGCACCTTACTATTGTTGCTGCTCCGCAGACAGAAGGGGAAGATACCTCTTTTTCCCAGATGCTTAGCTTTGTGCTGTATGTTATGGAAAACCTGGTGGATGTGCAAGATAATCTGAGAGATTCTTATAAGTTGGTTCACGTCCTTCATCGCCTAGCTCGAGATATGGGGTCAGCCACTGGTCCTTATGTGAGACAAGTATGTCACTAGCAAATAACTAAATTACCCTTAGCATATTATGTTTGCATTACCCCTTTTGTTGTGTTTGATTCTAAGATCAACACTTGACTTTTTAATCATTTGTTATAGGATCAGACAAAAGATCCAGATTGTGCAATCATTTCTTCTCGACAAGGTGCTAATGTTGGAGTTGCAATTGCTAATCTGAAATCTATTTTAAAACTTATCGGTGCAAGAGTTTTGCTTGTTCCAGAGTGCAAACAATCTGTAACTGAAAGTTTAAATTCCTTGCTCTCAGTCAAAGGTACTGATAGTGCCATCCTCATCTGCCTACTAGATGCAATAAAGGGGTGGATTGAAAAAGATTCTGACAATATTCTCGTTCCAGAGGAAGTACTTTATTTCCTTCAGAAGCTTTCACAAGTTGATAAGGAGACCTTTCCCCCAAGTTCTCTTGAAGAGTGGGACAACAAATATCTTCAGCTTCTTTACGGACTTTGTGCAGATCCAAATAAGTAATAATATCATAATGTGTATTCATCAAATAAGTAGTCTTCTTTGAATAAAAACTGCTAAGAACCTAATTAATTGACTTCCCCAGGTTTCCGATGTCTCTGTGCCAAGAGGTGTTCCAGAGGATTGAGAAGCAATATTTACTTGGTTTGAGGGCGAAAGATCCCAGGATGAGGATGAAGTTCTTTTCCTTGTATCACGAATCTCTGGGGAAAACACTTTTCACCAGATTGCAGTACATCATTCAGGTTCAAGACTGGGAAGCTTTAAGTGATGTCTTCTGGCTCAAGAATGGCCTTGATCTTCTTCTTACAATCTTAGTTCAGGATAGCCCTATTATTCTTGCTCCTAACTCTGCCAAATTGCCACCTCTTGTGTCGGGTTCTCTTCTTGATCGTCCGGTGACGCTGACCATGGTTACTGATGTCACAGAAGGTTCCAATGAGTGTCCTCTAACATTAGATATCCTAGTGCAGAAGCATGGGCACTTTATGAGTAAGATGAGCAGACTTCAGGTATTGCATCCACTCTGACATTTATTTGGAGATTATGAAAATATTTTGAAAACATTTCTATAGTGCTGCTACAGGTTGCTGATTATTATTTCATGATTATGAAAATATTGAAAACATTTTAAATATTTTCTGTTGTGCTGCTACAGGTTGCTGATCTTGTTGTTCCATTGAGAGATTTAGCACATAAAGATGCAGATGTTGCATACTGTTTGTGGGTCTCAGTGTTTCCCATTGTGTGGGCAAGCTTACAGAAGGAGGAACATTTAGCACTTGCAAATCCTATGATAGCTCTCTTGTCGAAAGACTATCACAAGAACCAGCGGGGAAGCAGGCCTAACGTAGTGCAAGCTCTTTTGGAAGGTCTTCGTGTGAGCCAACCTCAGCCTCATTTGCCTAGTGAGCTCATCAAATATATTGGAAAGACTTATAATGCATGGCACATTGCATTGGATATGTTGGAAAGTCGTGTAATGGTTTTAACGAATGACTCAGTAGCCTTAGATTCTCTGGCTGAGCTATATCAGGTGCTTAATGAAGAAGATTTGCGGTGCGGGTTGTGGAAGAAACGTTCAATTGCAGCTGAAACTCAGGCTGGGCTTGCACTTGTTCAGCAAGGTTACTGGCAACAGGCCAGAAGCCTCTTCTACCAAGCCATGTCTAAGGCAACTCAAGGCATTTACAATAGCACTATTCCAAAAACTGAGATGCTACTTTGGGAAGAACAGTGGCTCTATTGTTCTAGTCAACTTGGTGAATGGGATGTGTTGGTTGACTTTGGAAAACTTGCTGAGAATCATGGTGTATTACTAGATAGTGTTTGGAAACAGCGAGATTGGACCTATTTGAAAAACCATGTAATTCCAAGGGCTCGAGTAGAAGAAACTCCAAAACTTGGTATCATCCAAGCCTATTTATTTCTACGTGAAAATAATGCAGGAGGTGGTGTTGGAGATGCTGCAAGCATAGCGGAGAAAGGGGTTGATCTTGCCCTGAACCAGTGGTGGCAAAAGCCGGAAATGTCCACTGATTCCAGAATGACTCTTTTACAACAATTCCAACAGCTAGTCGAGATTCAAGAATCAAGGAAAGTTAAACTAGATATTCTTGCTAAGGTAAGCAAACCTCCTAAAAGTTCTACCACTGGCAAACATGGTAGTCTAGTCGCGGAGCTCAAAGACATATTTGCAAAATGGAGACAGAGAACTCCAAATGTGTGGGACAATATGTCTGTTTGGTATGATGTGCTTACATGGAGGAATGAAATATTTGGTGCGGTTATCGATGCGTTTAAAGATTTCGATACCGCAAAACCAGAACTTGATCACATTGGTTCTCGTGACATGGCATGGACCGTCAACAAGCTTGCCCACATTTCTCGTAAACAAGGTTTACATGACGTTTGTGTGTCCATTTTGGATAAGATATATCAACATTCAAACATGGAAGTGGAGGTATCATCTTGTTGATTACATTTTTCTATTATTATTTTATTTTATTTCACCTAATTGGTGGGAAGCAATATGGGCAAAATAGGTTGCAGAATTCTCATGCATTTTCTTTCTGAAATGTTTGCAGGAGGCCTTTGTTAAAATACGAGAGAAACTAAAGGCTTTTCTTGAGACGAAGGGGGAGCTTATCAACGGCCTTAATTTGATAAACAGTACTAATCTGGATTTTTTCCATGTTAAGCAAAAAGCAGAACTTTTTCGTCTAAAGGGAGATTACTTTTTGAAGCTAAATGATTCAGAAGGAGCCAATATGGCATATTCAAATGCTATCAGCCTTTTTAAGAACTTGTCTAAAGGCTGGATTAGCTGGGGAAATTATTGTGAAATGGTACCCACTTTTTCCAGTTGCTTAATTAAACCATATATTTGCTTGTAATTTAAGTATCTAATCTGTTTCAGTGGGGTGAATCTATGCTCTAGGCTTATAAAGAAAGCCCTGATGACATTTGGTTAGAATTTGCGGTGAGCTGTTTTCTTCAAGGGATCAAATTTGGCAGTCCTAACTCCAGAAGTTATCTAGCACATGTTCTATATCTTCTCAACTTTGATACTCCTAATGAACCTGTTGGAAGAGCATTTGACAAGTACTTGGACCAGATACCACTCTGGGTTTGGCTTTCTTGGATCCCCCAGCTGTTACTTTCCTTGCAGAGGCCAGAAGCCCCACACTGCAAGATTGTTCTACTGAAGATTGCTGCTGTTTATCCACAGGTAATGTCCGTTGCCACTTGGAAGTCCATAGTGTAGTCTGGCCTAGCTATATTTTTTTAATAGTCCTCTTTTTTATTTTTTTCAAACTGTTAGGCATTGTATTATTGGTTGCGCACCTACTGGTTTGAGTGGAAAAGTATTGTAGATAAACCTGAATTTCGTCAAATGGAAATAGCTCAAGAAAGAGCAGTGAGTCAAGGTGGGGACTCGTTAGTCTCTGGCAATCAGGTTGGTCAAGGAAGTCAATCTAACAGACAGAATGCACTAGGGCGTAATGGTCCTCTCAGTTTTCTTGCTTCTGCTGTGAGTGCTGCTAATGATATAATGGAAGCTCTTAAAAGCAAGCATGCTAATCTGGTTGATGAATTGGAGGTGACCAGTTTGATCTTTGGCTCAACACGCCACTTGCTCCCTTACAAGTTGCCAAAAAAAATGTTGTTTTCTTTGTACTACTTTTCTAAAGTAACGTCATTTCTTACAGATTCTTCTCACAGAAATTGGGTCGAAGTTTGTTATATTGTTGGAGGAGAGACTACTGGCAGTGATCAGTGCCATGCTCCACCGCTGTTATACGAACCCATCTCCAACCAGAGCAGAAGTTCCCCAATTTGTCAAGAATGAGCTCTCTGGTATTTGCAGAGCCTGCTTCTCTGTAGATGCCTTCAACAAGAATGTCGAATTTGTGAAAAAGTACAAGCAAGAGATTGAGCGTGACCTTGATCCACAGAGCACCGCCACTTTTCCGGCCTCCCTCTCTGAACTCACTGAGCGACTCAAGCATTGGGAAAATGTTCTCCAGAGAAATGTTGAGGACCGGTTCCCAGCTGTCTTGAAGCTTGAAGAAGAAAGCAGGGTTTTGCATGATTTTCATGTTGCTGATGTGGAGGTTCCAGGCCAGTATTTTACTCATCAGGTTGGTTCTGTCACATTTAGCTATTTTGATGTTTGTTAAAATGAAAGATTAAAAGTTCAGAATTTCTTTCATCTTTTGTTGATTTTGATCAGTTTATAGTTTCTTTTCTTTTTCGTTTTTATGATAAGACAGTTTTTTAGTTTATGTTGGAGTGCTTTAACGCTAAGAACTAACTTTTTTTCTTGTTCAGGAAGTTGCACCGGATCATACTATAAAAATAGACAGGATTGGGGCTGATATTCCAACCGTGCGAAGGCATGGGAGCAGTTACCGACGATTGACTTTAGTTGGCTCTGATGGTTCCCAGTGCCATTTTATTGTCCAGTCATTTTTAACAGCCAATGCAAAAAGTGATGAGCGCATATTACAGCTTTTCCGTGCAATGAACCAAATGTTGAATAAGCACAAGGAATCGAGGCGTCGGCACATGTGCAGTCACACACCTATAATCATCCCTGTTTGGTCACAGGTGATAAATTCATCCTGATAAATTTTTCTCTTGTTCCATCAGTTAACAATTTTTCTTGTTGCCTTTAACTATGTTAACAGTAAGTTTTCATGAACTAGGTGCGCTTGGTAGAAGATGATCTGGCATACAGCTCTTTTCTTGAGGTATATGAGAGTTATTGTGCAAGGAACGGCATAGAGGCGGACTTTCCAATAACCTACTTTAAGGAGCAGCTGAACCAAACAATACCTGGCCAGATATCACCAGATGATATGGTAGATCTTCGTCTGCAAGCTTATAATGACATAACAGACAAATTTGTTATAGACCGAATATTTTCTCAGTACATGTACAAAATTTTACCAAACGAAAGCCATTTGTATGCCTTCAAGAAGCAATTTGCTACCCAGTTGGCCTTATCATGTTTTGTGTCGTTTATACTGCAAATTGGGGGAAGGTCCCCAAACAAGACATTGTTTGCTAAGAATACTGGAAAGATATTCCAGACTGATTTCCATCCAGCATATGATGCCAATGGAATGATTGAATTTAATGAGCCAATTCCTTTCCGCCTGACAAGGAATTTGCAGTCATTCTTCTCCCAATTTGGTGTGGAAGGCCTTATTGTGTCTGCCATATATTCTGCAGCCCAGGCAATGGTTTCTCCAACAGTAAGTTCTATTGAAGAAATATATCATATTCAACTTTTAGTTTAATTTGTTTTTGTTTTTCTTTTCCCCAGTTCAGTCTCTTGGTTATAGTCAATAATATATTGTGAAATCTTCTCCATTTCAGCAAATTCAGCATTTATGGCATCATTTAGCTATGTTTTTCCGTGACGAGTTGTTAACTTGGTCATGGAGGAGAACTCTGGCAATGTCCCGCGCCCCTGTTATTGGTGGAGGTAATTTGAATCCCACTGACTTGAGACAGAAGATTTCGACAAATGTTGAGCGTGTTATTGACAGGCTAAATTCAATAGCCCCACATATATCTGAGGAGGTATGTTGTTGCTTGCAATCACAGTGTTATTTTGGATACCACATTTCTACCTTGTTGAATAACTGCAAATAGAGCTCTGCATTAAAATTGATCCAAAAAACTATACATGTGGATACTTTTATGAACCATTGAATAACATAAATTGCTAAGGCCAGGTGGTGGTCGGGAGCATAAGCGCCCAGGAACTTATTTGATGGAAAAAAAAAATTATAGCTCTAAGAAACTCACGACTTGAGTCATATTGGGTTGATCGACTTGAGTCGGTCCAAACTCACGAACTATCCGATTCATTTAGAGTTTTAAGAGCTTAAATTTTTTTATTTTTAATTAATGTTTTTGTGTTTTTATTTGTTTGCTGTGTCAAGTAATTTCATTTAATTGTTCATCTATCTTAAGTTTTTATTTATTTTTATTCTCTTAAGCTTTTAGGTTTCATGTATAACTTTTCGACATGAGAAAAAATAATCGGGAATTAATATCCGTGACATTAAATGTTGAGCTACTGGATTAGATGTGCACATATATAGTAAGAGTGCCCCGATCGATTATTAAGCTGGGGAATGGAACTTCACGAGGCTATGTAGTGTACCAACTCTTTAATTCTTTTGCTTCGCCTTTTCTATTTCATCAAGGTTGTTTGTTTTCCATCTACATTAGTGCACATCTTTGTTTTACCCCTAACCTTGTATTTTCTTTCTTTTATTATGATGTTTAGGTATATGCCATGGATCAACCACAATCTGTGTACAAGGGTGTGACAGAGTTGGTGGAAGCCGCCATGTCCCCTAGAAACTTGTGTATGATGAGTCCGACTTGGCATCCCTGGTTTTAGTTTAATGCAATCAATCTCTTGTAGATAATCAGAAAGTAGGCTTGAAGGTTCAAATTCAATACTCATATGTTGGATATCGTTCATATTATATTAGTTGAGGACAACATATCACCCGAAACGATACACACAAAAACATGATTTTGAATAAACAGAAGGCTCTTATTCTTCAAGTATATCTCATGATATTTTTTGTCTAGTGCATTACTTATCTTCCAAATGGTTGGTTAATCTCTGATAATTATACAAACAAAATTCTGTATTATTATATAATAATGTGGGAGCTAGGCTTGGGTTGACAATGAGTAGAAAATAGACATGCATTGGATGTAAGGTTATTATTGTTGCAAAAACAAAATCAATATGATAACATATAAATAGATAAACCTTAGATCTATTTTGTTCATTTACCAATTCTTGGTTCATTTACTGAGTCAATTCGGTTCAATTACTAAGTTGACTCAATTTCAAAAGTTTTAAATTTAAAATTCATATCGAATTGGCTATAAACTTAATTCATAAATTAATATATTATATAAATTTACAAACACTAAATTTGTTGGTATGAGTCATATGTTTTTTTTCATTTACCGAGTTAACTCAGATATAGAAAAATTAGATATATAACTCAAGTTGAGTAGTATGTAGACTCATATTTTTTTAGATCAATTACCAAAATTTATTATCTAATCATTGGATATTAGAGAATCACATAACATAAATAACAATAAAATATAGTTTCGTATGCATCAATTTGTAGCTATTTACATATTTAGGTGGACATGAACAAAATAATATTGAACATATCATAAACAAATAAATTACAAAATGAAGCGTGAAGAAATTAAAAAAGAAAAATGGACAAAAAAAAAAAATACTATGAACAAAATGTTAAAAAATTGAATTTAATCCAGGTAACACTGGAGATTTTTCACAAAAAAAATGTAAAAAATTATTATAAATAATATATTAAAAAATTACGTTTAGTCCGGACAACGCCGAGCGCTTTGGCTAGTTATGATAATTTGGTGGATCGAAATTTTGGCAGTTTATGCTAAAATGATATTTGTAATTATATTTCATGCTCCCACCTAGAACAAGAGCACTACTTTAATTTTTATAGTCAATTTGCATAATCTTAAAGTATTAAATATGTGTAAATTTATTTCCTATGCAACAAAGTCAATATAAAATTTGTAAACTATTTAAAAGGAGAAATATTAATTTTAAAATTTATTATTCTCAAAAGGCAAAATGTATACCAATTATATAATTCTTTTTTATTTCAAAACTTAAGGAATCAATGTTAACTGGTTAAAAAAATATTTTTTATTTTTTAAAACGGAAGAGTAATAGACATGCACTACAAGATATTGAACTCCCTTTAAATTGTTTAATTTACACTAGAATTTGACTTTTCTTTAATAGCTATGGATCCTCAATTTTAAATGTTAAAGTAAACAAATATTGGTCAATGATCTTTACAACCAAGCCCATGTGGATTTTTGATTTTTTCACATCATGACATACTTAAAATAACCTAGGTATAAATTTGATAATCTAAATAAAAAAAAAATTAAAATATAATTTATAAGGAGAAATGTGAATATACTATAGTGTATGTAATTGTGACATTATCTTGCATTCAGAGTTATACATCATGATTAATGTATTGTACACATGTACATTTTAAAATATACGAGTACAATATATTATTCAAGATATACAGTTCCTAATACATTATGATACAATGTCCTAGGACTTTTAATTTATACATATCTAAAATTAATTAAAAACTATAAAATAGAAAAAAAATTAATTTTGAGGACACCATAAAGTAATTTTTTACATAAAATTTATTTTTATAGAATTTTTGGTCCACTATTATACTACTTAACTCTATCTTTATCCACATAACTTGTTGACTATGCCTTAATATAATCATCTAGTGTCCATCCATCTATTTAAAATTACTGACACTGACCGTAGAAAATTATTTATCAGATACATTAACATAAAATGTGTGTGTGTGTGTGTATATATATATATATATTTATATTTACTATTACTCATATTACTCTTGTAATAATTGTTTGGATAATAGTATAGTAGAAAGTGATATATCAATAATTATTGACTCTTTGAGTCTAATGGTAGCTCAAAAGTCATCCGACAAATATTAGTGGAATCCACACATATTCTGTTGTGGGGTCCACTAAAAATTATCTGGCACACAGTACGGGAACAAATATTCGCTGGCATTAACATTAACATTATGTTTGTCGAAAAACATTTGCATTTAGCACCCTATAATTTATTTTATCTTCATCAATACCATATTATTAAGATATAAATAAATTTCATAAAAATGCTAAAAATATTGAGTTCTTACAAAAATGCCCTAGCTTAAATAACAAATATGTAAGTCAAATAATTTTCGAGAACGATGGAAAAGTGGGTGCAAAAAAATTTAATCAAATGATTTATAGGCAAAAAATGATTGAGTTAATAATGATACATAATTATCCTTTTATAGTGGTAGAACATGAAGGAACTAGATAAATGACCAAGTATTTGAACCCAGAAGTAAAGGAATATACGAGGAACACTACCAAAATTGATTGCATTAAACTTTATAACCTTGAGAGAGAAAAATAAAGCATTGGGTTCAGAACATTCCTAGTAGGATAAGTCTCACTTCTGATGTATGGATGTCTAGTACTAGTGAGGGTTATATTTATTTAATTGCTCACTTTGTTGACTTTGATTATGTGTTGCATAGTAGGATTATAAATTTCTGTCATTTTCCCCTCCACATATTGGGATGGCTTTATCTAAGAAGGTTTTCGAATGTTTAAAGGATTGGGGAATTGAAAAAAAAATACTCTCTAATTTTAGATAACGCATCTAATAACGATAACATACAAGATTTTTTGAAAGCACACTTGAGAGAAAATTTCCTTTGTGGTGGTTATTCCTTTCATATTCGCTGTTGTGCCCATATATTAAATCTCATTGATTGTGTGGCTATGAAATTTAAGGTTTTATAATTAGTATATATTTTGATAATTATTATTAATATTATGTCGGTCTGATTTATCTTTGGTAATTGATAACATGCAAGATTTTTTGAAGGCACATTTGAAATAAAATTTGCTTTGTGGTGGTTATTTCTTTCGTATTCGTTGTTGTGCCCATTTATTAAATTTCATTGGTTGTGTGGCTATGAAATTCAAGGTTTAGTAATTTGTATATATTTTGATAATTATTATTTATATTATATCGGTTTGATTTATTTTTGGTAATTTATTTTTTCTATTAATAATGTAGATGAGATTACGGATGAACAACTTATTGTTCCATTAGTAGCAAATCAAGAAACAAAGGATTCTAATGACATTAACATACCTGGGTAAGTGTGTATATGATTTTGCTTATTTTGTTTATTTTGATGTTCTCGTTTGTTGACTTATAAATAACTATATTAATAACATGTACAATTATACATACTTTACTTTATGAGTATGAATTATACTTTTTATTTTGTTAATTAATATTATTTTTGTACTACAGAGTGGCGGATAATGATCAAATTAGAAGCGCACTGCTATTCATGTTTTTCATATTTGCTATGAGTTGTTCATCCTTTTCATATTGCTGATTACCGTTTGCTACTTATTCTCAATTGCTATTACTATTTGTTAAATTGTTACATTTTCTCAACTTCAGGTTCAGGTTCAACTTTAGCTTCTGGCCTTATGCTTATACAGTTTTGTTTAAGCTTTTGCAATTCTGTTTCAACTTCTGCAGCGCAGCTTTTGTAGTTCTACTGCTTCTGCAAACTGTAGTTCTGCTATTTCTACAGGATAATTATGCTGCTTCTGCTTTATTTGTGTTCTCATTTTTCAATTACTTATTTAAGGTATTCCATGGGTTTTTGTAGTTTAATTTTTCAGTCATTTATTTAAGGTGTTGTAATAAAGTTTTTGATGATTACGAAATTGATGGGAAGAGTCTTGCCACGTGTCAAAAAAATTGTTGTGCTCTGAATATTTCATGTTGTGGGTGGAATATTGGACTTAATAGTTTGTTACCTACTATTTAGGTTTGAGACATTTTACTCTGCATTCTTATACTGTAAAAAAGGGCTCACGTGGCCTTTCTTGCTTTTAGAAATCTGGCAATAGTGTGAAATGATTTATGCCTTTTGGCTTCAACCCCATAATAAACATTTCAATGGGATTTGCATATCAGCAATGTTTTGTGAATGTTTCGTGTCATCATTTGATTTCTTCCAAGAAATAGGCTTTAGACTTTTTCACTAGTGTTTTTTTCTCCAAAATAATATATTAGATGTAAAAGTCCGCCCACAATACTATTGATTTTAAATCTTCGTTTTGGACATAGTCGTTTAAGTAAGTTCTTCATGAAATGGTGGAACCAATATTTAAGGTATGTATGGGGTAACTGGTTTTTTTTTTTTTGGAGTTATCATGGATGTAGATATGCATTATGGCACATGAGCATTTACCTTTTCCCAACAAAGGAAATTGGATAGTATCAATGCATTATGCTTCCGAAATATTATTAGTTTTAGACACATCGAAGCTCCTTGCTCTCATCTGGTTTATTATATGTTGTACTTATGATTTGTAAACCATGTTTGACTAAATGCTAATGTTGTTCTTATTCCCCACAATTGTTGAAATTCAATTATGCACTCTACTTATATACTATTGTCTAGGTTTTCATAGCATCCATCAGAAACAATCCCCATGGTTTAAACGATTTGGCTTCTCTTTAGTATGGCTCTGTTGAATGTTGATGGTGTTATATCAACATAATCCCATTTCTTTCTAAATAAGGACATGCACCTTAGGTGATTCAGCATGTCAGGAGGGGGGAAAATAGAGAGAGAGAAAATGCCTACAGCCCGTCCAACTCTCCTTGGGCTTATGTATTTGGGCAAAAAAAGGGGCATTTTTAGCGCAACCCAGCCCGTTTGCCAAGTCTAATTATATGTTACATTTTTATGGTATGTAATATATAGTATGTTTTATTATATATTATATTTTATATTATTATAATATATCTTAAAATTTCATTAATTTTATTATATTGTAGTTATATTATTCTATAATTTAATTATTTATATAATATAATGTTATTTTACTAAAAATATGGATAATTTTTATAATATTTTTATATTTGTATTAATATTATATTATAATTAGACTTAATCACCACACACATACAACACCACCTCAACATAGCTTAATTATGGTTGGGTGTTTTGGTGTTTTTGGGTTAATTTTGTCATGAATTAGAATAGAGTAATGCTATTTTTGCAAATAAAATATCAAAGGATAAAAGTGAAAAAACTAAAAAATTCGTTGACTTTTTTGGTGATTAAGTCCTAAATTTAATATTTACTTTTTCAATTTGTGAATAATTCTAGTAACTCCTTGACTTTCAATAAATATACGTGATAGATATGTAAGCAAATACTTTTATATTTAGGTCAAATGTGATAGTCAAGTGTCAATGAGATATTAGCCCAATAATTATGACATATGCTATAAGATTCCTAAAATAAAAAATTTTGTACTTGTGATATCCAATACTTCTATACAACAATAACAATTTTACTATTAAAATTCAATTCGTATGGATAATTGCCTTATATAAGGTTTAACGAGTTAATTTATTATTATTCTTATAAATTATATTTAGGATTACCTAGCTTTATTTTTTAGAAATAGAAAAAGTTAACGATCATCTTCTACAATATAGTTATTGTTGAGAAACATAATGGGTGTGCACCATAATTTTAATACTTTTTATGGTAGAAAAAGAGAAAAAAGAAATTAACTAATGTGCAATACAACATTATTTATTCTAAAATAAATTCAATCGTTTAAAGATATAAAAAAAAATTTAAAGTCTACTAAATTCAATCGTTTAAAGATATAAAAAAAAATTTAAAGTCTACTTTAAGTAATTTGTTTTACTTCTTTATAAACACTAGGAAAACACCACGGGCTTCGTGCGTTGTACTCATAATAATTTTTTTGATTTAAATTTTTGAAAGCATTTTTTTATTAATAAAATGTATAAATAAATATTCTAATAATTTATAACCATATTTTATGTAATATTATTAAGTTACATAAAGTCCTAAATTCCTATTTTGAAATTTTAGTTTTAGATATGAAAAAGTGGAAAAAAAATAATAAATAAACTCATTTTGTAGAATGAAAGAAATTGGGAAGCAAAAGAGTAAAAAGAAAAATGCAATAGCTAGGGAAAAAATAGATAAAAGACTTTTAAATCTCTTATGCTATTATTATCAATGCTACTAATTAATTTTAAATAAATCTATATTCATGATTTAAACACGATATTTATTATAAACTATATCTAGACACATACTCACATCATATCTCAATAACAAATAATAAATAAATAACTTTATCTAAATTAATATCTAATATGAGTATACTATTATTACTATTAGGTGCAGAGTGAATTAGTTCTTATGAAGAAAAAAAACCACAAACACACACGGAGAGAATTTTAAAATATCTCTAATTTTGAAACGAACTAATTATAAGTAATACGTTATAAAATAAATTATTACTGTTAGTTGTAGAGCATAGTCCACTAAAAATAAGGTGTAGAGTATAGTAGTATTTTTTTCATTTTAAAATAAAAAAATACATATATGTTTTAAGTAACTAAATTTGTGAAATCTTAACATTTAAAGTTTAAAATATTAATTTTATTTTAATTTATATTTAAATTAATATATGCTCTACATATATTAAATGTTAACATTTAATATATTTTTTATTTTAATATATATATATATATATATATATAATTTATTTTTATAATAAAAAGTATAGACATATGACGGAATGGAGAAAAGACAATCACAAAAAAGAGAAATGGCCAAAACGTGATGAAAAAATTTCAATAAAATTAAAATTTTAAATTTTATTTTATTTATTTTAATTAATATCAAAATTAATATAAAAAATATTAACAATAATAACTGTTAAATAATATTAAGAGGAAAAAAAGACACTAAAAGATAAATGAGTTATGAATTGCATCCACATCCTTTTATTCCAACTTATAAATTTGAATTTACATTAAATTTATTTTATTTTAATTAATATCAAAGTTAATATTATAAACTACATATAAGCTACTATTATGTTAAAATTTTAAAATTATTTTATTTTAATCAATATAAAAATTAATATAATAAATATTAACAATAATAATTGTTGAATAATATTGAGAGAAAAAAAAAGACATTAAAAGATAAAAGAGTAAAAAAAAGAGACATGTGATGACCTGATAGGCCACGTTCTAAGCACATCTTTATATTAACAATAATAACTGTTGAAGAATATTGAGAGTAAAAAAAAACATTGAACTATAAAATGAGTTATAAATTGCATCCACATCCATTTATTCCAACTAATATATTCGAATTTACATTAAATTATTTTATTTTAATTATTGTTAAAGTTAATTTTATAAACTATATATAAAATACTATTATGTTAACATTTTAAAATTATTTAATTTTAATAAATATAACAAACATTAATGTGACGCCCCCAAATTTTCACCTCCAAATCTCGTGAAAATCTGGTCGTCATATAACAACTAAATACATTGAGTAGCCAATATTAGGCCAACTCACCCTGTTATACCTACAAGGATCGATCTCACAACGAATTACACAGCGGAAACGTAATTAAATTAATAATTATAAGTCTTTACAAATAACATGGAAAGCGAACAGAAGTCGCTTAGGGTTCTTATTACAATACTCAAGCTGGAACAAAACCGGGAATAGCCTAGTAGTA
>JAUMHB010080460.1:0-12172 GCA_032359685.1 Pittosporum tobira | reverse complement strand
TTTATTTTATCCCAGCATATTATACTGTTAAAAATGAATAAATTTCATAACATTTTGAAAATATTGGGTTCTTACAATGTCAACTCAAAGAAGGCGCACCATGTCTATTTTATCAGGCTGCGGACCAAGGCAAATTCTACAAATACTACCTCATTTGCACAAATGAAGGGATCACCGCTCCAAAATAAAAGAGCCAAAACTCTGCCCAAATACTCTCAAAACTCCCGATATGCCTCTCCCTCTCTATCTTAAACTCAGATTATCACCTTAATTTCTCCACTAACTTAAGTATCGGAGAGGGAAATGAGGAAACAAACCACTCGTGTTACCCGTATTTCAGGTGAATCTACTCTAACTGACGTGTTCTGAGCTGAAGGCGAAGTTTGGATTTAGTCAACGGTCGGGTCGGTCCCAACACGAGGTATTTTCAAGACAATGTTTTTCCCTTGTATTAAAAACAAGGTATATAACTCTATACATCTAGATATCTTTACACTCCCTTCGTCCTAAAAAAGATAGCCTAAATTTTTAGCACTTTTCTGGTACATAGTTAAGACACTTTAAAAGCACATTTATATATTATATTTAATATATTTTTTACATATATAATGGAAAAAATGATGTACGAATACGTTAAGATTTGGGAGAACCATTTTTGGAAAGATGATATGGTTTATGTCTTCAGTTTGATATCAAATCGAGACCTATATACTGCATAATGGAGTTTTTTTTTTCCCAACAGAAAATTTTGTTACTATTTGACTAGAAAATTGTAGTATTTTAGCAATGGAATAATGTGTATGGATGAAAATATTAGTCTAATTCTCAAAAGTAACATGTTCTGGTGTTATTTTTAGTTATCTAAGAGTTTTTTGGTGGATAATTTGTTAGTTTTTGCCTGGTATTCAAGTACTTCAAATTGCGCACATATTATGATTGTCATTTTAGATGAATTTTATTGTATCATTTTTTTGGTGTATGCTTACGTGCTCTTCGTTATGCATGCTTCTAACTATTCCCATTTATTTAACACCTTCATGAAAATTTTAGGCCATATGTATATTAAGAGACAAAACAAACTATTTTCGTCCTACTTTCGTATGAGTCATTTTCGATTGTGTTTTCGCGTTGCCACTTTTTCCTTCTCTTACCTAATCAACGCACATATAGTAATAAATACTCCCACCATTTCAAAATATAAAAGCACTATCAACTTTAAAAAATTAATTTTTAATATTTTTTAATTTAAAATTACATGAAGTAGTTTTATTATTAATAAATGCAATTATGAGTATTTTGAATTATTTGAAGTAGGTTAATGAAAGTTTAAAGTAATATAGGATTGGGGTTACTGAGTCGCTATTGCAAATTCATGGCATCCACGAAGAAGATGGTATTTAGACAACAAAATAAAAACTGGTGCTTGACATATATGTGTAGGTTGATATTATTATTTGGAGTGATTCAAGCTTATTTACCAACACTCATATTTTTTCAATGTAGCAAGTACTCAAGAAGGAAAATATTTTACAATTTTTATTTTTAACATAGTCTATGAAAAATAACTATTTTTTGTATGTTTGTTACTTAACTTTTCGGGGTAGTTACTTAACTTTCTGGGTTCCGACCAAATTCAAATAGTATCAAGAAGGAATAAAATATCCTAAAAATTCTTTAGAACCTATTGTATCATTTGAATGTCTTGAAAATATTACAACTATGGAAAACAAGAAAAAAAAATAATGTAAAATTTGCTATGTTGCCATTCTTTTGTATCTTATTCTGTTACAAAATTACGAACAAAATCAATCCACTCAACTTCCGTTATAAAACTCCTATACATACTTAACTTGCAAAAGAAAAAAAGAAAAAAAAAAATACTTTGTTAATCCAATGGAATAAGATGTTTCAAAAATTTATTTTAGTCAACAGAAAAAATGGCAATAAGTCACCTCAATGCTTAATCTAAATTTATATAATCAAAATTGGGATTACAAAATTAAAAACTCGTACTTGTCACGAATTATTGGACTAGTTAGCACCTAATTAAATGACCATAAGTTAAGTTGCCTGGGTTTCCTGTAGTTGCCCTAATTTTATAGAGAAATAATTACCCCGTATTAATAACGGAGACAGAACGGTGGCACTAACATTATTATGGTGGGAGAAAAAAAAAAAGGTAGAGAGGATTTTTCTGTTTAGTTTATTATTTATATGGCCTTGCGTAAGCCATGAACTGGATTCTCTTTAGTCTTTCTTAATCAAGTTTTATTAGAAAAAAAATAAAAAAAAAAAATTCAATTATCAAAAGGCCAACTTTAGGTTTCACTTAAGGTTAAGATCAAACATGACGTTTTGATTAAATATTTACCCATTTGTGCCACTTTACATAAACAAAATCAACAAAGATGGATTCTGATGTAAAATTGACTCCTTATTTCTCTCCCTCTAAGCGGCCGCATAATCTGATCCGTAATTAGCTTAACTATGAATGTCGTATTTATACTCACTAGTATTTTACCTTAATTTTTTTCATATTCCTTAAGTAAAATGAGTGTAATAGAAATCTTATATTGAAATTGAGCGGTGGTTGGAATGAAATATGTTATTAGCACTAAAATTTTAGTTGAAAATGAAGAATATGTAACAATGGGAAGTGAATGTTTATTCATTTTGAATGAGGTGAGTTTCATTAATTTTATTTCGAACATCATTTTCAACCTAAATTATAATCCTAACTAACTATTTCATTCCAACTATCACTTAATTTAAATATAAAATTTCATTCTATTATTTTTTTAGAGAATAAAAACCAAACACAATAATATTTTTTTTACATAATTGAGTGCCCATTACTCATAATTATGTTATATATATACATAGCTAGATAGATAAATAGCTAGATACAGATAGATCGATAGGCAGATAAACAGATAGACAGATATAGATATAGATCTACTGATAGACATATACATAGATATTGATATTGATATTGATATAGATATAGATATAGATATAGATATATTGAAAGATAGATAGAGAGATAGGTACGAACGTTGGTCAAGAGTGTAACAGGACTTCAAGGTCATAAGAAATTAATAAATTTAGACTATTCCAGCAACAAGCTCTAAGAATTAAAAAAAAAAAAAAAAAAAAAAAAAGCCGCAAACTTCTCCACGAAGCCGTAGAAATTTTTTGCAGTAACTAATAAAACTTTTTATGACTGCTAGTAAGCTTTTCGTGGCTGTATTGTTTTTTTAAAGTAACTAAACCGTAGAATATAATGAATGAATGACCTAAATTTATTGGCTTCTTATTAGTCCAGATCGTCTGCTATTGACCAAGCTCATATACATTTGATAAAATTTGTGACAATCATCAAAAAGTTTTTTGTAAATTAAAAAAGTCGTTATTTGATGAAAGAGAAAAAAACATCGACTACTCAAAATTTTAATAACTCCATATAAATAAATCTTCTATAAATAAAAATCACATAATTTTATTAGTATACGTATTGTAATATTTTTTTTAAAATAATTTTTTTTAAACTTACGACTTTATTATTGAGACAGGAGGAGTGTATAATTTTAGACTTACAAAATGTAAGTAATAATGCAAATGGACAATTTTGATGGGCTAATGTCACTTCCCTTTAATTAAAACAATCTTAAGGGCAAAAGGCAGATGGTTTATGATGCAAAGTTTAATAATTCAATTCTTTTGAATAAAGTTTGAGAAATAGTTTAATGAATAATTAACTTAGCTTTTTCTAACAAAAGAGAATCTTTTGAACTTGCAAATCGGATAAAAACATGCATGCTTGTTTAGAGTAACCAAAGGTCGCTAATCCTATTTTAGGACCACATTAACTGTAATTAGCTAAGCTTGATTATCACATGGCGGACTTACTTGTACGCCTTTCGCTTTCTCTTTTTAGTAAGCTGCTTTTATTCTACTAAACTTTTTGGGATGCTTATAGTAATATCGTGCTAATCTTTTACCAAATATGGTTGTCGTTGTCATACAAGCTTAATAATTAGTTGTTATTCTACACTAATTTATTCTGAATTATCACTGTAACTTACTAATCTTTTTTTATTTTCCAGTTAATTTTATTTTATTTTATCAATAAATAACTTTTATGATTTAATTAGTAAGGACATAGAATTTTCCAGTTGTCCTATGGATATTCTGGAAGACGCGATCTTACCAGAAAGGATTTTCTCGGTGTCGCAAGCATGCATGGTATTTATCCGTGTTTTAAAAAGTTATGAATAAATTTAGACGATAGAGAGAGGATTTAACGTCTAAACGGATTTAAATAAAAATTAATTAAACTGTTCATCTAACGTAATCGGAAGAGTAACGTCTGATGTCTAATCAGAGATTAATATAAATTATACAAATAGAGTTCCTCTTTTTTGAATGGCATGAATCTAATTCATTTTACTGTTGACGGCATGAATTATTATTGTCTGCTTTGTTGTTTGACCAAAAAGATATTATTCACTCTTGCTTATAGAAGTTTATTTCAAGAAAATTGTATGGTCAAGATTTACTCCATAGCTTAATCATAATGATCTGTTGTGGGTTCAAAACGTTATGTCATTGCATTGACAAATATATACTACTCATTCTATTTTATTTATATTATTCTAATTAAAAAAATATATTTATTTAAGAGTATATAAAATTTTAAAATATTTTTTACCATTTATAAAAGGAATGGGTAAAAAAAGAGATAAAATTTCGAATAATATGAGAAAAAAATCACCAAGAATAAGTATTAAAAACTAATAAATTAAATTAGATAAATTAAAATTAAAATACTATATGTTGGACGGAGGGTGTATGGAAGGAACACATAAGAGGGTAATCAGAAACACTGAACCAAGATGAACGGGGTTTTCTTGAGAATGAAATTTAATGATTTCCGAATTTCCTTAGAATTATCATGATTTAAAAAAAAATAAATCATGATATCCATATATAAAAGATGATTTTGGTACCGTTATTTAATAATGAAAATGAAGAATAAGTAATAAAGAAAATAATTTATTCTTTGAAAGCGATTATTCAATCAAGATACTGCACAAACACAATTTATTTATAGTTATCCACATAAAATTTAATATTTTACTGATTACTAATCTCAACGCATCACTTAAAATACTCCTAGATAAGAATACTTTAACTTTGAATTTATAATCGGATTATATAACATGATTCTTATAATAATCTAATTGAGAGAAGATTTGATATAAACGGCCTATAAAACTATTAGGTTATAGCAACTATTAGTAATCAGTTTAGGAGATAATTATGAAGTAAAATTCAATCACGAGACAACCTCAAACTTAGGTAACTAGGTAAATAACTTTTTAACCATCCAAATTATGTTTGGTTAAGATTCAAGAAGAGAATCTAATTGTCAATGAGGTTTTAGCTCAATAATTAAGATTGAGACTATGAGATTTCTTAATTATAAAATGTTTCAGGTTCGAGTCTCCCGCACATAATGCATGAAGTTAAAAAAAGAAGATAATCCAATTTTAAAAAAATTGGAATCACGTTTTACAAAAATAATTCCAATTGTTCCCACATCAAAATTAAGTTAGGAGATTATATTGGTTTGATGATTTCAAATCCTAGAAGGCAGGGGAAATGATGTAACATAATTTTATGTTACTTCAAATAAAACGATATTGTTTCATTTATTTTTCTGTTTTCTCATATTTTTATTTATTTATTCTCATATTTTTAAATTTGTAATTATGTCCTTAAATCTTAATCAATAAAGTAATTTGCGATGGTTTGTTAATTACCAATTTACCATGGTCAATTAGGAAAAAGATTGCGATGGTTTGTTAATTACCATGGTGTTAATTAGGGGG
Organism: Pittosporum tobira; assembly: GCA_032359685.1. Taxonomy (NCBI): domain Eukaryota; kingdom Viridiplantae; phylum Streptophyta; class Magnoliopsida; order Apiales; family Pittosporaceae; genus Pittosporum; species Pittosporum tobira. Next base: position 6,278 of record JAUMHB010080460.1, on the reverse strand, counting down.
GAAAGGACATAGAAAAATGACAACAACAAAAGGAATAACGACAGAGATTAAACAAGTCCATAAACAATGAGTGCTTTGAATATTAGATCTCCAATAGGAAAAAGTATCAGCATAAGTACTACTAGGAATATGTTTTGATGCTCAATCAGTATTTACCTGTATTCGAAAAATCTCTGCATACATCAAATTATTTTTCGTTTAGATATTAAATAATATTTTTATTATTTAAATTAATTTAATACTTAAATTTAATTAATTTTTTTTTTTATCAAAATTCAATTATTGACGCTAATTCCTCCCTCTCTCGCCGTCTAACGACTTTTAAAATATTGTTCTTTACAACTGCACTATTTCCCAATTCTAAAATATTGTTCACTAAGAACTCATCAAGTGGCAATGACTCATTCTAACTAGCAACTTTTTTGGCCTTGGCTCATTTTAAACATTTTTAGTGTAGGTCATTTGTTGTCTAATCACATGGGCTTAGGCCCTGCATGGTTTAATTCTGCATGAAAATTAAAAATAAAATATGTTAATTACCACCTAGACGACAAATTAATAAAGGGATTTATTAGTGGAAGATGATTTCATCACTTTTAGCTTAATAAATTAAAGGACTTTGATAATGTGCAAATAACTTTTTCTTAGCAAACTGCGTAAGCATTCCGTACGGTTTCTTTAATATGAAGAACATAATTAATGATGTTACTTAATTAACAATAAACCGGTAGGACTAATTTATAGAGTTCTAAACTTGTTATACGGACAAATTCGGTACACAAAGAGTCTAACGCCTAAAACGATTATTTAAGAAACAACATGTATCACATTTAATTTTTTTTGATAATTATTTAAAAATTAACTAATTCGTTAAAATTCTATCCAAAATATTCAACCGAATGCTGAAACGTAGAACGAGATTTAGAAGATTGTTACTTGCCAAGTATACAAACTTGTGTATTAACGAGGTCTTATCACTTGGACGGTAGGAAAAAGGGAATTCTTATTTTAATTTTTATTTATTTATATGTTTGGATTGAAGTTGGGATTCTGGGGTGAGGCCAGAAAAAGAATCACATGGTCATCAAATTTTCATATTTTTTTCGATGGTTGTTTCTGTCAATTCGCATATACGCGGACGGCAAGACTGATGTATTTTATAGGTACAGAAAACTTGCACATTTTGAAATTTCAAAGTGTGTGGGCTAGCTGTAATGTTCCCTCTGAATAAAATCAACATTAATTTTGACTCCCACGTCAGTTACTCCCATAAGAATCAATAATTAAATACATAAAGAATGAATTGTTTTCTGCAAATTATGGTTTGTTTTTTTTTTTCTTTCTAATGAGTGTAAACACGTCCATCAAATCAAAATAACACAAATTAAAATATAATTAATCGTAAAGAAATTAGCAAATTTCATAAAACCAATTAAGATTCTATTTAAATAAAAAATAAATAAATTCACGTTCGATGATAAATGATTAGAACTCTATTTACATAAAAATAAAAATAAACTCGTAACATGTGATAGTTGAAACGTTGTCAAAAACACCCGTATGACTCATAGTTGAAAGCTATGTTGTTAAAAATTCCATCTTTTGTTCCCTTGAATACTACATCCATGACTTCTTGTAAATACAATTCCTTATCACCAAAAATCATTTTACCCTCCACTTGAGATACTGAGAAAGACCTTAATTGCCGAAAGATATTGAGATTGGAACTCCAAGATAGAAATATTAGGTGGAATCTTTTTAACTTCAAACTAATTCATCAATTAATAATGAAAATAATAATAATAATAATAATAATAATAATAATAATAATAATAATAATAATAATAATAATATTCTCTGAATTTTTCATCTGGCTAATTAGCTCACTAGACACAACTAATAATAAGATATATGTAAATTCGAACATATTTACGAGTCCCTCCCCGGAGTGTCCTATGAAATCTCTGAAACAGGAAAATCATACTCAAATTTATGAGTATCTCCTGAAAAGTTTCCATGAATCTCTAAAATATGAATAGTAAAATAAGTATAGATTTATAATAATTTTAATATTTAATATGTATCTAGTCAACAATAAGTCAACTCTCGGTACATATAATTGTCCTCTTTATTTTTCTTTTGTGGGTAGCTATTTTGTGGCAGATAAATAATTTGTATAATTCAAGTGGTGTGTAAAAAGCCTCTTCACACCCTCCCCACTATACCTCCCTGCCACTTTTTGGGCACTACAAATTCACACCCACCCTCTCTTATCCCCCATGTTCAGCCTCTGGCCTCTTCTCTTCATTTTCTCTCAATTTGCCAAAACCATCTCAATTTAGTTCAATAAAATTCCCAAAACAGCCATGTCAACCATAGTCTATCAAGGTTTACAATCATGTCATGAACCCCAGCTCAAAGAGCCAACCACATTGAGACTCAAATTGGCTGCACCCAAATGCCATAATGAGAACACAACCAACCAAATGACCTCAAATCCTGATTTGGGTGGCTGGAGTTTCCTCCAATCTCTGTCAAATTCCTCCCAAAATCCCCATATCCAGTTCGAAAATAATCCTTTTGTCCAGCCCAAGGTCAAGTCATATCCATCACTAAGGCTTAGTGAAAAGAGCTTAGAATTGTGCACTGAAAATTTGGGGAGCGAGACGGGCAGTGACACAAGCGAAAGCATCACTTTCTCATTCTCTCCAACTGAATATTCTAGGAGCGAAAAATCCCCAATAAGTGAAAAACATAATTCCCGACAATTTTCTTCTGCAAAAAAGGCGCGTAGTTTTCCACCTCCGTTGACAACTATAAGTGGTTCAAGTTCTATTCAAGTTAGGCCTCATCGCCAAGGCGGGAGACTAATCATGGAAGCTGTGGAAGCCCCATCGGCGCCGACTTGTTTTGAAGCCCAAAGAAGCCAGGGGCGCTTACAATTAAGGTTTTTAAGGAATTGTGAATTTATTTATGATCAAAAACTGGAAGGTGACAATATTGAAGAATTTGAAAATGAGGAGAATGAACAGAAGGAGGGTGAAGAAGAATCTGAAGAAGAACAAGGAGAGGAAGGAGAAAATGGTAAATACTTGAAAAAGGACATCGATGGGAATAAGAAAGATGTTGAGGTGGAAATGGGAATTGAAAAGTTTCAAAGGCCTAGGAGGTGTAAGGAAGATGGTGGACATGGTAGCAGTGATAAAGGACTATTATGTAATTTGGAGGCTTTTTGGGTGGCTACATCTTAAACTTTGAATTTTGTTGGATCTCCCACATTTTCATATGCCACCTTCTATTTGTCTTTTTTTTACCCTTTTTGTCCCCCTACCTTCCTGCTTTACATTGCTTGTTCCATGAAACATGGTTGGGGTTGACAGTTATTATCGTTATCTGAACATGGCCTCTCTTATTAAGCTACAAGTTCCCATGGCCTTCGGTTGTTTTGCATGTGATTTTTGGGTCAAGTGAACACAAAAAAAAATAATATTTAAAGACCCCCTATCAGTTAACTTTTTATTTTTTTATTTTTAATTTTGGACATTGATAATTTTAATTCTGCAAGAAAAATTGATAATTTCTTAAGGTCTTCCTGGCAACTAAGAATCTCCATCCTCAAGGAATCTAATTAATGTGCCAATATTGTCTACCTAATTAATGTCCCAATAATGTCAACAAACTACGAGCTCAGTGCGCGGACCGGTCAGGTTAAATGTTTATATTATTTCATCTATTTTAAAATTAAAAATAATTTTAAATTTTATATAATTAAATTTATCAAATTATAAAATTTAAATTACGATATACATTTATTAAACCTATATGACAATTTCAAAGTTAGTACCTAGTACTTCCTCCGTCCTTAAAATAATAGTCAAAATATTTGATAATTTTCTGGCACAAATTTTAAAATAATATAAAAATACATTTATATATTATATATTTAATATATTTTTATTATAATAAAAAATATATTATATAAATATGTTATGAATGTAATGATATATAGAAAATATAGTGTATATATATATATATATATATATTCAAAGCGCTTTAAAATATGTATTAAAAAAGTGTTAAAAATTTGGGTCATTTTTTTGAGAACATAGATAGTATTATTTTAGAGACCAAGAGAGATGAACAAATACTTAAGCAATTACGTGAATATAATTGTTTTAAGCGATGTATTTTTTAATATTATTAATTTACTGAGAACACATTTTTAAAAAAATTTATGCTCACACAATGATGTAAACATATATTTACGCTCCTTTTTATCATTATTATATATATAATTAATATTAATAAAAAAAATTAAATTTATATTTTAAAATTTTATAAATATATTACATTAGAAATTATAAATATCAATAATTATAGAACGAGGAACAGTACTAATTCTAGAAGGAGGGAACACTTACTGTAACATTCAACCCTTGAGAATCTGTCTCTGAGTCTCTGGAAATGGGTGTAGAAAACAATAATAATGTAGGTTGACAAAGACAGACACTACAACGTTAATATTAACCGTGACGTAACTAAGATCAATGGCGCAAGATAACATAATTTATTTTAGAAAATATTAAATTTATTTATTAATTAAAATAAATTATAAATTAGAATAAAAAAATAATTAATTAATTTTTTAAATAAATTAAAAATATTATTATATTTAATTTATAATTTATAATTTTTTAAAATTAATAATTTTTTAAAAATAATTTATTTAAAAAAATAAATTATAATTAATTCCAAATAGGACCATACATGTACTTGTCGGTAAGAATTTTTTTTTTATAAATTTGGCTGTGTATTAAAGTTTTCAAAAAAAAAAAAAAAAACTCTGCAACACTCGGGGGATGAGTTGTTATATGATATAATTTTGACAAGATTTTTTGTTGGTAAATTTTTTTATATGCATTTGGTTCCCATTTTTTATAAAAAAAAAAAAAAAAGAATAAATTTTACATTAAAATTCAGTGATGGTTGAAATAAAATGATTAGGTAACATTATATTTAAGTTGAAAATGAAATTATTAATAAAATGGATGAAACTCACATACTCCAAGAAGAATAAACATTTACATCTCAATCTCACATTATCTTCATTTTCAACTAAAATTTTCAAACTAACAACGTATTTTTTTCCAACCACCATTTAATTTTAATATAAAATTTTATTTTTTTTTTCTTAAAAAATAATAACTAAACGTAACATTGGTATTTAAAGATAAGTTTAGTCCTCCAAACAAATAATCCAAGCATATTAACTTTAAGATCTGACGGAAAAGTGGCAAAAAGGAATAAGAAAACTTGCATTTTTCCAACTAATGATGTATTTCTGTAGATGGAAAATAAAAGCCGCCCCGCAGCTGTTATCTTATTAACGTTCTTAGAATCATCTATCCGAGCAAATTATATTTATTGAACTAATCAAAATCTGAAAGAGACTGTTTGAAATGATTTTTTTAAATTAATTTTTTAAAAATTTATAAATAAAATACAAATTTCTTATGCATAAATAAAAAAAAAAATGTTATTTTTGAAAATTATTTTTTCACAGGCCGTGCAAAACATGCTATTTAATGAAATGGTTCAAAGATTCTGCAGGCATATTAAGATACATCATTATCATGCCTGCTTTGACACAGTTTATACAGTTGATTAATTGTACAACCGGCACGTGATTCTTATCAACTTACTTACAAGCCCTTGGGCATCAAAAGTATGATTTTATTTTGTCTTTATTATCTTAAATAGTATAAATACTCTCATCTCATCTGATTCATCATTTTATAATATAAATAATGAGTTATTATTATTTTATTTTTTAAATAGATGAAAGTATTAAAATTGGATTTGATCTAAGGACATTGTTGACTATATATATATATATATATATATAACACAAATTAAAAAAATTTGGTTTAATATTTTGTCATAAATGAGACAAAAATACTCTTTAACTAAAGCATAAATTCACTTAATTAGTTTGGCCTTTTAGTAACCATATCTTGACATTTATTAACACATAAATACACCTACCTATTTATGAGTCACATAATAATTTAATTATGATATATTTATACTATAACTTGATTGTGTATGCTTGTACATCCACGACTAAGCTTTTGGCCCCGTTGTCAGGGACTGAATTTTTTTTTTCAATTATTATTAGTATTGAAAATTATTTTCTTAATCTAACTTTATATTTTTTAATTTTATAAAAATTTACAAATAACTTCTAATTTATTTTTATATATGAACATAAATTCGAT
>JAUMHB010080449.1:0-12173 GCA_032359685.1 Pittosporum tobira | reverse complement strand
TTTGATAACACTCTAGAATTACTCTCAAGAATTTTATAATATCAAGGAATTACTAAATATACTATGAAGGGAATGGAAGTAAAATATTTCTTCCAAAACCATCTATTTATACTAAAAATTTTGTCAACATTCTCCAATAAATTTTCCCAAGAAAATAATTCATTCGACAATTTCAAAATACCTTTTTGAAAAATGGTTTATAAAAACAAAATCTTATCTCGTGTTTTTTGAAAAATAATCATAAAATACCAAAACTTAATTTCATACATTTTGAAAAAATAATAATAAGACCAAAACCTTATCTCATGTTTTTGAAAAATAATCATAAAATACCAAAACTTAATTTCATACTTTTTGAAAAATAATAAAATACCAAAATTTAATTTCATACTTTTTGAAAATAATAAAAGACCAAAATCTTATCTAATACTTTTTGAAAAATAATCATAAAATACCAAAATTTAATTTCATACATTTTGAAAAAATAATAATAAGACCAAAACTTTTATCCGACAATTTCAATATTTACCGGAGAATCTTTCTAAACCAAGCGTATCATATACTCCAACCATTGTGAATCAAATCACATAACTATTTTATTTGCAGCAATTTTCACCACTTAATCCTATCAAAATTTTTACACTTACTCAAATAAATATTATTTCTAACCGTTCATCATTATACTTATCCAAAATCAGTCACTTATTAATTAAAGTTCATATCCTACTAGTATAATATCTTTTTTACTAATAATTATTCAAGTACTTCATAAACATCCTATACAGTAAATTTAATAATTCGTCTACTGACTCATGCAATTATTTTTTTATCTGACAGGTATGCTATATCACAATTATTTTCATATATTCAGCTATACCATACTCTAAAGTAATATTAATATATTTGATAATTGCTGTCACTGACCGTAGAAAATTATTTATAATATTGTTGCAATTTTTGTCGGAGTAATAATACAGTAGAAAGTGACATGCCAATAATTATTGACCATTGAGTTTTACGGCATCTCAAAAGTCGTCCCATGAATATTAGTGAAGTCCACACGTTTTTCGTTGTGGGGTCAACACATATTCCGTTGTGAGATCCACAAATACTTTGCGGCGCATAGTACGAGAACAAATATTCTCTAATTTTAACGTTGACTTTATTTTTGTCGGAAAACAATATTTGCATTTAGCACTCTATAATTTATTTTATCCCCAAAATACTATACTGTTAAAGATAAATAAATTTCATAACATGTTGAAAATATTGAGTTCTTACAAAAAAAATCACCCTAAACTTATATTTTAATTATAAAATATTAAATCTAAGCATCTAACATATATATAAATACAAAATATATTTTTTTCTCAATATACTATTTATTCTACACATCTATTTTCATTTTATAATGGAAAATGTCAATAGTATTAACAAAATTATTATTAATAAAAGTCAGTATGACATATTTATTATCTTTCACACATAATCACTACTTAAGTATATTAGTAAATTTAATTACATACATGAATTAGAAAATAGGTAACAAAAATATAAAATTTACAAATAACTTCTAATTTGTTTTTATATATGAACATAAATTCGGTCAACATTAAAAAATTATAATAGATTATTATTTAAAAAAAATAAATTCAAAGAATTTGTCTTAAAATAAAAATCAAATACTTATTTATCAAATAAATAAATAATTTATTAATATATATATACATAATATCAACTGTTTTAATTTAGAACTAATTAAATATTAAAAAAATTACATAAAATATTATAATAATTTTTTATAATATATCAATAAATAATTGTGTCAAGTCCAGGCAACGCCGAACATTCGAGCTAATTTCTTAAAAATTGTAAACTTAAGACGAACGAAGTAATTAATTATTCTATCTATCTTGAAAACAAAGTTAAAACTATCAAAAATCTATAAATTAAGAAGATTCTTAAGCGATAAAAAATCTAAATAACCCTATATAAAAAAAAGACTTTTATAAATATAAACAACATAATTTTATTAATATACATGTTTTGATATTTTTTTAGAATAATTATTTTTTAAATTTTGTTTTTGAGGAGGAGGGATGGAATATCTATTTATAAAGTGAAAAGAATAATTTAAAATTTTATCAAGTTAAATAATAATAATAACTTTTAATTTTATTTTAAAATTAATTTTTAATAACTGGTCTTTCATTTTTTAATACTTATTTACTTTTTTAAAATTTTTTATTTCGCACAATAAAATTAGAAAAATCAAAGTTTACTCCCCGTCCCAAAACGGAGTACGTAAAGGCCAACTCTCCGTTCCAAAACGGAGTACATAAGGCCAAATGGTACAAATGCAATCCCAACACTCCTTACACAAGACTTGGTTTTCTATCTGCAAGTAGCTTGACATTCGACCTCTTCTCTTCTAATGTACCATAATTAAGGTAAATTCGTTTGTTTGGGGTTAGATCCGTGAATGTTTTGTCTGATAGATTGTGTAAATTGGTGATTTGATGCAAAATTTATGATAAATTGCATGCAAATTTGATTAAATTGTGGAAATCTTGTGGTAGTTTAGAATGAATTTGAGTTAAATTTGGTGCCAATTCGGTTGAAAGTTTGGTTTTTTCTTTTGTGGATTATGCATAACATGGAACGGGATGTGATAAAGAAGAAAACCTCTTCTGGTTGTCTGATTATAAGAAAAAAAGGGAATGGGGTCGGAGGGGTTCGTGGTTCAGGTTTGGGTTCGAAGCAGGCTTTTGAATCCAGGAAGGAAAAGAAAAGGCCTAGGTTAATTCCTAGTGATTCGGAGTCGAGTGATGAATCACTAGAGCCTGTTAGGAGGAAAGTTGTTGATAAATATCATGATGGGTCGGTTTCTTATAAGAGGGGTAATGTGGAAGACAGTAGGAACTCTGGATTCGAAAGTGATAGATATGATAGGAAAAGGGGGAGAAGGGATTATATGGATGATAGATTGAAGCTTGTCGGACAAAGTGAGAATCACATGGAATCTGGGATTGGGCCTAGCAGAAATCTCGTGGTTGATAGGAGAAAAGATATTTGTTATGAAAGAAAAAGTAAAGGGCTCAATAACACCGGTAAGAGGAGGTATGACATGGAGGATGAATCCCGCCTACACATTTCATTATTGAGAGAGAAGTATGGGGAATCTCCCGATGGGACTATCAGATTGCAGGGGAAAAATGGTGTACTTAAGGTAATGGTGAATAAAAAGAAGAAGCAGGGGTTTCCTGATAAAAGTTATAATCACGACAAAGCTGAAAATAGAAAGGGTTCTAGGTCTGAAGCTGCTGTCAAGATGAATGAAGCGATCCCACCTTCATTTTACTCGGAATCCAAACGTCCCGAAAAGCCTGTCTCATTTGCAAAGAAGGAAGAAAGTGATTTGAAGCTGCGAAAATCGTTACCAGTTACGAGCAGTAAAGTTGAAGATTCTGAAACAGATGACAGCAATACGTCACTTAAGAAGGAATCAACAATTGAGCAACCTTTTGGGCCCACAAAAGCAATTATAAATGAAGATAAAAGGACCCCAACAAATGAAATTATGACCCCACTTACAGGCAGTAACGAAGGGAAAGTTAAGCGCGGCAGTGGCACGGAGAAGCAGTTACTGAGGGAGAAGATAAAGAGTATGCTTCTTGATCGTGGCTGGACAATCGATTATAGACCAAGAAGAAACAGAGTGTATCTAGATGCTGTGTATATTAACCCTGCGGGAACTGCTTACTGGTCTATTATCAAGGCTTACGAGGCATTTCAAAAGCAGTTAGAGGACGAGGATGATACTGTTAAACCATTGGCGGATGAGATTCTCAGTAAATTAACAAGGCAAACCCGTAAAAAAATCGAGAGGGAAATGAAGAAGAAAAAGAGGGACGCTAGTTGTCGTAAGAGTGGTAAGAAAGTTACCCTGAAAGAGTCTGTGAGGCCCACAACCAGTGAACAGCGTGAAGAGAAACCACCAAAGCATGATAGATCTGAAAGACTAGCTGCCACCAAGTCTCGTATGGTACAAGGAAGGACAAGCGGAAAAATTGGCAGATGTACTTTGTTGGTTCGCAGTTCTGACAAGTTTCTAAATTCAGAAGCTGATGATGGCTTTGTTCCATATAACGGAAAGCGTACTCTGTTGTCTTGGCTGATTGACTCGGGAATCGTGCACATGAGAGAGAAAGTGCAGTACATGAACCGTAAAAAGACCAAAGCGATGTTAGAGGGTTGGATCACAAAAGATGGCGTCCATTGCAGTTGTTGTAGCAAAATTCTCACCATTTCTAAGTTTGAGATTCACGCAGGAAGCAAACAGGGTCAGCCTTTCCCTAACATACTTGTGGAGTCTGGACTTTCTTTGATGCAGTGCCAGATAGATGCATGGAATAGGCAAGAGGAATCCGATCGCAAAGTTTTTCACCATATAGATGTCGACGGTGATGATCAGAACGACGATGCATGCGGCATCTGTGGTGACGGTGGGGATTTGATCTGTTGTGATGGTTGTCCCTCAACTTTTCATCAGTACTGCTTGGATTTACAGGTATATCTAAGTTTGTTAATCACTTTTCAATAGCTAAGTTGATTAGTAACTTGTGTAACAGTAGGGACACGTCTTTTTACAACTGCAGATTCTCCCGGCAGATGATTGGCATTGTCCAAATTGTACGTGTAAATTCTGTGGATTTGCTGATTGGGGTAGTGCTGAAGCAAATGATAGAATAGGCAGTTCTCTTCTTCTGTGCAGGCTTTGCGAGCAAAAATGTAGTCACAATATTCTAGCTGCCATGTCTCGAAGTTATTTCTTTTATCTTTTATTATTATAGTGTGTATATCTGCACTATCCTATGGTAACACCTTTATGTTGGTTTAATTTTTTGAAAAATCGTACCTTTTTGCCATTTTTAGATCATCAATCATGCTGTGAGGAGTTGGATGATCTATCCGTTGATTCAGTCGAAGCAACAAATTTATTTTGCGGGAAGAAGTGTCGCGAGGTATTACAGTTGTTCACCTCTATTCAGTTTTTAATTTATGTAAATCTCTTGGGTACGTGAAGAAGTAAGTTTTGACCTTCTACAGAGGCTTTAGACTTAATTTTTTACTTGATCCAAATGTAACTCCAGAGCAATAAAAATGCTAGACCTGTATGACATCTTAGTTGTGTCCTGAAATCTCTTTGATTTTCAGATTCGTTTTCTATATGATGCCGAAATGACCTGAATTATAAATAGGAGTGTCATTATGAACCATTCATTTGATCTCCGTTCCAACTAGTAAGAACTTAAAGACATCTTCAAGCGTTTCTTCTGGCCAAATCAAATATCTAAAACTGGAATGATGCGTTCAAGACAGGTTACCTAATTCACTGTTAACCCTCACGAATCACAAACTAACTCGTGCGACCCAGAATGTGGTGTGTTCGCGTATCAATTCGTAAATTAGGCTATCCCAATCAACAAATTAGGAAATCAATGAAGAAATAGAAACCCTAAGAAGATGATGGAATGATACCCAGTGGTTAAGGAAGAAAATGAACATACCTTACAACGAAGGCTCAAAACCAATCTGATCAATTCAAATGATCTGGAATCATTTGGAGAAGGAAGGCTGCGAAGAACGATGTAAAGTTGCAAAAATTGCTGGTATATGAGAAAGATGCATAAGTAATGGTCGGCGGACTTTAGGAGAAGAGAGAGGTGTAAATAAAGGTAATGCCGAAATAAAGAGGCTTAATCAAGGTGCATAAATTAAAAATTGTGGTTTGGGCTAGTGATAATCACGTGTAAAAGACGGGGAGTAAGGTGTAAAGAATGGAGTGAAAGATATGGTTTCTAAAAACAGCCGAGTTTCTAAGATCCTTTCGTGATTTCTTTCTCCTTTTTTACCTTTTATTTTGGAAGTTCAAATTTTAAATTCACAAAGTAAGCTTAGATTTACTGAAAATAAGAAGGAAAAAAAAAAAAGAAAAAGGGAAGGGACATTTAATTTATGAAAAGTATAAAAGTTAAAAAGGAGTACCAATAATTGTCAAGCCACATATTAGTAATGGAGGGAGAGTGAAACGTTATTAGTTATTAGAAGTATTTATTATAAAGTTACACTAAATATATATATATATATATATATATATATATATATATAAGGGTCAGGGCATCCTGACATTTGTCGGCTTGTGTGCTTTTTTTTTTGGTATGTGCGTGTTATTTTTGTTTTTATCAGTTATTTTTATTATCATACTATTTGTTATTTCTTCCATCACAAAACTTTATAAACTTTAAAACTCTATTTTTTAAAAATATTAAAATTAAAATTAATTTTTTTTTTTAATTTTTAAACAGTAGTTTTTTATATGTAAGTTACAATATTTATTTTGACATTAATTTTATATGTATTTTATAACATTCTAATCAAATAAAATAAATTAGGAACCATCCTTTTTTTTAAAGATATGGTGTGATTGTATACAGTTTATAATAAATGTCAATTACCATTCATGAGTATAAATCTATACTTCTATAAAAGCCAATAAAGAAGGTACTATGCAGGAGGGACGCGACCCTCTTTTGTCGTCTTGTGCTTTTTTTTTTCTTTTTTTTTAATTTAATTTTATTGACTAAAAAAAGCACATGAAGTCTGTAAAAAATACATAAAGTTTGTAAATAAAAAAAATTACTTTTAAATAGAGAAAAATGTTGAGTCAACAAAAATGTTAGTATATTTATTTATTTATTTATTTTGTAGTTTTGCGTTCTTGTTTTTTTAAAAGAATGTTCTTGCTATTATATTGCTTTCTCTGTCCTAAAATATTTACTAAAGCACATAAAATCCGTAAATAATGTTTATATTCCTATAATATATATATATATATACTTCTATAAAAGCAAATATGGATGGGACTGTCAAAGAGGGACGTATCTATCTTTTGTTGTCTTGTGCTTGTTCCTTTTTTTTTTTTTTTTTTTCAGAAGTGATCTTTTTTTTTTTTTTTAGAAAATATTTTTAAAAAATTAAAATTATAACTAGTGCCACGCGCGAAGCGTGTGGTTATTACCTAGTATATATATATATATATATATATAGAGAGAGAGAGAGAGAGAGAGAGAGAGAGAGAGATAAGTATTGCACCCCAAACTTAAATTAAAAAATACCCCACACTTTACATCTGATGATTAAATGCACACTTCTCGCATTAATCTGGTAGTTTAGTCACCTGAGACGTTCATGTGCGTGCATTGCATGAGGGGTAAAACTGGTACTCCATGAGATCCCTCCCTATTTTTTCTTTTTCTCTGCCCTGTCTCTTCTGCCGCATCTCTTCTCCTCACTTAAATTGGAACTCTTCATCTTCTTTTTCCTGGTAAGTTTGTCTTATATCCTCTCTTCCTTCATACATGGTCTTATTCCTCTTTTAATTCTTTCGCTGCTCATAGAATGTGGAGGAATTACATGTGTTCTTAACTACATTAGCTGTGAGCAAGATTCAATTTTCTCAATCCTTGATCAGATAAATATCCTGAAGAGATCCAGTTCCCATGGTGGTAATAATAGCTTTCTCTGTGAAAATTGCATTATTTCGATTGATATATGAAGGTGCGAATTCGTAGGATCTTAGGTTTAGATGTGAAATTGTGATTAGTATTTTACGAAGAATTGCGATGGTACAGGGATATTTATGTGCTTATACATAAATACTAGTATGTATAAAGGTGTGTATTTGTAGAGAGTTTTTGATTTGTTTTTGTTTTTGGTGTAAATCTGAGATACCAATAGTAGGGAACTGAAGGGAAGAGAAGGGAGGAGTGCTTTTGGTTGGTGTTGGGACTTGGGATTGGATTGATAAGGTGTTGATTTATCTGAACTCTAATAGGTTTATTTAGTTCTAATTTCTTTTGCTTTCTTGAAGAAGAGAAGATGAATCCAATTCTTAATCATTTTTTGTGAAATTTGGGATGACGGGAGTGCTAAAAGTTGTTGGGAATATAATTATTCTAAAATTAGCCTAGAATATAACAAAAGTTCCCCTGAATGTATTGCCTGCAACCGTGACTTAAATCTTTGTCTTCTCTGGCAAAGATTTCCTTCTTTGCCGGCAACAGAGTCCTTCCACTTCTCTGTGCTCTGGATTGTTGATCTGATGTCAAAGATAGAAAAATTATTTTGATGTTTTAGCCAGATTGCCCTTTAACTTAGTGATGACAGAGTGTCTCCGGTTAAAATTTGATCGGAAAATGAGTGGAGAGTGCATTTAATCGTACGGATGTAAGTATGGGGTGTTTTTTTGAATTTAAGAATTTTGGGATGCAAAGCTTTTCTAAGTCAAAGTTTGGGGTGCAAATTGGACTTCAGTCTACAGAAAATCGTGTCTGTGTTTGTCAGTTAGTTTAGTTACTTTCTGGCATACTTCTGTTTGATCTCTTGTTTTTCAGTTATTTGGACGGGGCTATTTCTTTATTTTCTGATAAAAATTAAATTAATCTTTAATCATTGTGTTTCTACAGATCTTTGTCAATTTACAAAAGCTTCTTGGGGTCAAACATGAGTTAGAAGCGGGATTCTCATGGTCCCTTGTTCATCGAATGGATCCAGCAGCCTCGGAAGCATCACACCTTGGATTTTCTCAAAGGGTGGAATGCAATTCTAAGCTCGCTATTGCACTGTCTGTTATGGATGAGTGTTTTTTGCCCATTGTTGACAGGAGGAGTGGGACCAATTTAATTCATAATGTTCTCTATAATCGGGGGTAAGCCTTTGTTTTATTATCAGTATATTTAGTAGAAAACTGTTGCCTTTTTTCAGTTTAATTCTTTTCTGCAAGAATCTGCTTTTAAGAATGTGTATTGTGAAAGATTATCTTATCCCTTGTTTAATATCTGTGCAGATCAAACTTTAGTAGGTTGAACCACAATGGCTTTTATACAGCTATTTTGGAGAGGGGTGATGAAATAATTTCTGCTGCATCCCTCAGGTACATCTAATAATTTGAAGGTTCTATAATGTGTGTTGCGTGTCCTTCTTTATGTTGTAGCAATATCTTGTTAACTCTTCTGTTGATCATCATTTGTATAGGATCCATGGGACCCAACTAGCCGAGATGCCATTTATTGGGACCCGAATCATGTACAGGCGTCAAGGGATGTGCCGTCGGCTATTATGTGCTATTGAATCGGTATGGTGATTACTATTATTGTTCTTCTCTTTGCTCATCTGCGTGATGAAGTATACAAACATCATTTTTACCCTCAAAATTTCGATTCTTCTTAATTGTTTCCCACGATTTCTTTTGTGACCCTACTTTCTTAATGATTGCTTTAGGCTAATTATTTACTTTGTTACCGTCTGTCCTTTTTGTTTCCAGGCTCTCAGCTCTCTTAAGGTTGAGAAATTGATTATTCCTTCTATCGTGCATCACACATGGACCAAAACTTCTAATTTCAGTCCACTCAATGAATCTCTCAAACAGGAAATGAGGTCCATGAATATATTGGTTTTTCCTGGTACAAATATGTTACAGAAGCAGCTAGTAAACCGAGACATCAAGGAGGGAAGTATAACTGCAAAATCAGGTGACATAACTTTACCAAATTTATTTATTCCTTGCCCTTTTTGTTCAATTTTTATCTGGCTCTTGACCTTTTCTTTTAGCTGTAGTAGGTATGACGTCCTCTGAGGTGAAGGAAAGTCGACTTATGTTGCCTGTCTTGCGTTCAAATTCTGCACTGGATTCCTCTTCCGAACATGATGACACTGGATTGAATCCCCCTGTTGAGGATCATACTCAGATTTCTGCATGTGATGTCATGGATGATGATTCTCTTAAAGAAAACGTAAGAGCTTCATGTATGGCAGAGGAAGCAGTTGAAGAAATCCAGAAATCTGTTTCCGTTTCCTTTTCTAGGATTCACAACTCAACTGAAAGCACTCATATTGATTCTGATGAGTAATCAGAAGAATGAAGTTGACTTGGATGATACTCGTGAAGTCAGAGTCAATGACAACTTTATCGAACATTTTGTTGATTCCGTTGATGATGCTCGGGAAGTATATGTGAAAGCCGCTTGTGTTGAAACCTGTTTTTGATTACTTTTATGTGGAACGTCTATTTCAGTTTATAGCTTTATTCAGAAACAAAGCTTTTTGGAGGTGGTTGTCAGGGATAAATAGACAAGTATTTAGCATCCCTGGAGGCTGTTGTGAATTGTGATATTTGTTATTAGGAGTAGAAACATCTGCTGATGGACAAGTCTGTTGTAATGTACTGGAATGTTTTGCTGTGAAATTCTGGTTCGTAATTTTGACAACTTATGTGTTTGTATGAATCTTCGGGTTTAGTTTTTCATTGAAAAATATTAAACAGGAGCCCTAATGAATTCGGTTGATTGTAATCAGAAACAAAAAGTTAATTACTATTTTAAAAATATTAATTAATAAATTTTAAGCCACTTCAAAATTTAAAACTAAGGATTTCCCATGGGCATTACTTTTTTTTTTTTTGATTTTAAGTCTTTCACTTTCTTTTATACTCCGTATTTTTTCTAAATAAATATTATGTTTTTTAAAATGCAACCTCTTCTTTTTCGACTTTTGCCGTAGATTTTCCATTTATTATATATGTCCACTGTCACACGATGTTGTTTTTTTTTTTTAATTTTTTTATTAGTGTCCGAGACTTTTATTTGTCCCGACTAATTTAGCTCGAACCGAGTCAGATCCACGGGTTGTGTGTGGGGAGTTCTCTCAACATAATTAACTACATCCAAGGCTCGAGCTCGAGAACTCAGATGGAAAATCGGATTTTTTATCCATCCGACTTAAACTATGTTGGTACACGACATTATTTTAAGTGGTTTATATTGTTAAATGTCTTAATTTTTATTTTAAATACATTCTTAAATAAATTATTATATATTTATTATCTAATTATGTTTTTTTATAAGTAAAAAATTGATATGAAATAAACATTCGTAGATAAATTGATAGAAATAAATATTCGTAGATAAAAATATTCGTAAATTGGTATTTTTTTGATTTTTTTAAAGTTTAAGTATAATAAAAAAAAATTGATTTGTAATTGGTATTTATTTTCTTATCATTTCTTTGATTTTGATTAATTTAATATTAATGCTTATAAATTTTTTACCTTGGCATATCATATCATGTGGACGAATGTTATGACATGACTATATTCTTTCTCGTATGTGGGTGCATATATAATTTTTTTGTTAAAGTCAACAACATAAACTAAAATGCTAACAAGATTTACTAGATTGTCAAGTATGTTTAATTTTTTGCTTGCTTGTTTGCTTTCTTTTTTTATTTTTTGCTTTAATTTATAACAAAAATTAAATTAAAATTTAAAAATTGGTGTTTAGAATTTAACGTTATTTTACACTTTCTTAGTGTAGAAAAAGAGATATTTATTTTAGACTTTTAATATTTTAAATATAGTTAACAACATTGAATTTGATATCAATTAAAAGAAAATAAATTCACTTTAAATTAAAATTTATTATTTCAAATAAGAATGTGGAGACGCGATTCATAATTTTATGAATTTTTTTGTCGTGTTTTGGTTTTTTGCTTTTTTTTTTGTGGTTGTCATTTCTCCACTCAATATCTGTCTATTCTCTTTATCGTAAAAATAAATAAATCTTATGATACGTAATAATATTTTGTATATAATTTATAGCATTAATTTTAATATTACTCGAAATAAAATTAAATAATTTGAACTTTGAATTTTATGATATCATAAATTTATTTACGTAAAATATATATGTATTTTCAATTTTAAAATAGAGAAAGTACTATCATATTATATTTTTTTTAATGAATTATACTCTACACCTAAGAGTAATAATTTATTTTTTTATATTTCTTTCTCTAAAAGAGAAAGAGGTGTTTAAGATGTATGGGTCGTTGCCTGTCACATGTCTTTTGCTTTTGTTTTTACCTTTTTTTTTGTCTTAAATTATTACATTTTTCTTTTTACTCTTTTACTTCCCAATTTATTTTATTCTCAGAAAATGACTATATATTTTTACTTACTTTTTGTTCCTACTTTATTAAAACTAAATTTAAGAATAAATATTTAAAACTTTATGTAACTTAGTAATATTATAGAAAATATTGATCATAAATTAATA
>JAUMHB010080438.1:0-12176 GCA_032359685.1 Pittosporum tobira | reverse complement strand
TCACTCCTTTGTTTCATATTCCTTTCAGGTGCAGATATCTAATAACGGGGTTATTGGGGGAATTGAACTAGAGGTCCTGATGCTTAGTTGTTCCGCTGCGTAGTTTTTATTAAAAGAATAAAATGTGTAGAGAGAGTTGTATAATATTTATTTGTATTTTCAGCTCTATCATTTATAACCTATGTATTTGTAAGACATGGATTTAATAATAAATTGGCAACCCAAGTCGGGGTTTGGATAACCAGATTTGGGGGTGTCACAATGTTCATGAATTCTGTGGGGAGGCACCCTTCGGTTCATCGAAAACCACTCCATACTTCTCTAAAATTGGTTGTAACTGCTGCTCATATTCAGTGGTAGGGGTAGTAGTTTCTTTTAATCTCTTTAGCTGCCCAAGGATGACATTCGGGTTTTTTTCACACATATTTTTGTAGTGCCTTGGCGTTATAAAACACAGCTTGTTGCCTTGGTTTTTTAAGCCCTTTAGTTTCACCATTTTCCCGTCCATCATAAACTCAATCTCCTTATTCTTGAATTGACACATCACAGTGCCCAACGTCTCTAACCACTGATTTCCTAACACCAGGTCGTAGCCCCCAAGTGGAAGGAGCCTTGCTTCACTAGCAAAATCTTGGCCCTGCATTTTCCAAGTGAACTTTGGACAAACTTGGGTGCTCACATACTGCTCACCCCTAGCCACAGTCACCAACATTGCTTGCGCAAGTGCGAGATGACATCCCAATTTCTTAACTGCATTGGGGTCTAAAGAATTGTGGGTAGCCCCACTGTCGATCAAGATAATAAAATTGTTGCATTTGACATGGCCTATAACCTTCATCGTAGTAGGCCCGACTCCACCCGACATTGCATGTATCGATATTTCAGCCCCCTCTACAGTTGAGTCCCCTGTATTACACTCTACCAATTCTTGGGTACTTTTCCTGCAGGTTTTCACCAAGGTCAGACACAATCATAAACATTTGGGGCTTTGCACATTTATGTTCTGGGGAGAATTTTTCATCGCAATAATAAAAAATACCCAACCTCCTCTTCTCCTGTAACTGAGTATGAGTAAACTTCCTTTGAGGTGGGGCAAACAAAGATAATTGGGCTTTTGTTACCAGGGGTAAGGCCTTGGGACCAACCCGAGCTACACCTCCCGAGTTACTGAGCAGGAAGGGGTTAGGTGAGTCAATTCTTGTTGGGTTTCTCTTATTCATTTGGCTAGGACTAGTAACCACATAAGGTCTCGTCTTAGCCTTTGCCTTAGCAACCAAACAGTCAAGAGCAAATTCCTCTAAACGACTGATCTCAACGGCTTTCATTAAGGCATCCGGGCATAATACCTTGACTTTGGTATTTTTCTCTGGTTTTAACCCACATATAAAGCATTCCACCACATATTTTTCACTGAGGTTAGGTTCTTCCACAGCCATCAAAACCCTCAGTTCCTCAAACCATTCGTAGTATTCATCCACCGCAGTTGTTTTCTTTGATTTCTTAAATTCCCCAATCACCCCTTCTCCAAGCCTTGTATCAAATCTAGCTAATACAACATGCTTGAAATCTTCCCAATTAATAATAGCATTATCAAGCTCATAAGCTTGAAACCAAGACTCAGCCTTATCGTCTAAATGCAACGCATCGAAATCTACCCTTCCCTCTAATGGTAAGGGCTGATATTTAAAGAATGTGTGACATTCTCTGAGCCACCCTCTCACCTTAGTACCATCAAAATGAGGAAAACAGATCTTAGGAACTTGGATCAAATTGAACTTAGTTTTCGATTCAAATTTACCTTATTCCAGTAGCCTCCGAGCTTCTTCATTCGAGGGAGGGGGTCCGAGCACCGATGAAGTCTCTTCCAGTTGCTTCTCTAACTACCGTAGGGAGGCGAGCATCTTTCCTATCACCAATTGGTTGTCGCAAAATTGGCCCTTAAGGCTCTCGAACCTACCGTTAATCTTCGATTCTAACATCGCCAGGTCGTCCTTAAGGTCCACCACCTCATCGTGCACAGTTGCTGTCGTGTGTTTCTTAGTACTATCGGCCATGCTCTGATACCAAATGTAGTGAATCGGTTGGCCCGAGTCACTCATAGTAACCAGATAGACAATTTTGGGGAAGGAGAATCAGAGAGAGAGAGAAAACTTGGGAAGTAAGAAAGAATTTTAGAAAGAAAATTGATTAATTCATTCATAAATGCCATGTCATTCTCTTCCATTCCTTATATATAGCAGTATCATGTTAGGATCACACAACACGTGACTCTCATACAATGCTTAATTAACATAAAGATAATTAATTAAATTAATAAACTCACAAGCTTAGCTGGACCGAGGCTGATGTTGCAGGCTTCCCTCCTAATTTTCACTTGATCCATTAGATCTTCTTCTTGGGTCTTTTCGTTACCTCTGTTGGACCTTCATTTTGGGCTTCAGCAAATGTTGTGGGTGTTATGGTCACAACGATCTTATGGTATGGAGTTGGAGATCTGTGATGGTTTCATAGGGTTGAAGATCTTTTAGATTTGGCAATGGGGAATATGGTAGTGGCAATGGAGGTTATGGAGATAGCGGTAGAGGAATGGTGGAGGGGTTGGTTGTCCCAGCATATATGGTGTTGGCGGTGATAATGCTAGCCTTGCTGGGCACATATTGATTTTCCAAATGGACATGTTTATTTGGTAAAAATAATTTTATAAGGATATATGTAAACAAATATTTGCTAGCTCTAATGTTCTTTTAAATACATAATATGTCTTTTAAATAAAATTTATAGAAAACAAATATTTTTATTTTATAATGAGATGATTAGTTTTTAATTCAATTTCATTTTATAAATATTTTCTAATAATTTATTTTTATTTCTTAGTTTTATTTAATTTTAAGTATGTTTTCAAACCTTATTTATTTTTTCACTTTGTTTCTTAAGAATCCTTTAATTCCATTAAGTAATGTCCCATACACATAAGTTCCACATCGGTCTTTTCTCTTTCATACGTGGCAAATCATTAAAAGTCAACCTTATTTAATGAAAAAGTTAACAGAATGTAACAAAAGAGAATTTCAGTGAGTCATTTGTAACTTTTTTAGTTCAGTGATAGTTTTGTAAAATGACCCTAAGTTCAGTTACGGTTAGAGCATTTAACCCTAAAGTTAATACAGAGAATCTTTTAAATTGTGACTAAGGTTTTTGGTCGGATGAACAGTACAAGTGTACACCAGTCAAGTTATAGTATAAAAATTATCAATCCCACGAGGACTAATATTACAACTATATATCAACTAAGAACTTCTTTAACTTATCTAATGAATCACTAAAGTTTTGATATTTATAATTAAACTAAATAATAAATAATTAACAAATAAGAGTAAATTAGGGTTTTATAAATAAATAAAGAAGTACTAAAATTTTGATTTCACTTACCATTCATAATTAAAGCCAATCGATTTACCATGCAATTTATGTATCTTATCTGTTGTGACAACGAAATTTTCCAGTTTTAGATAGATACCCTATCTATAAGTGTAACATCCCTAATTCATCTTACTAGTCCCACAGTCTCCATGCGAGATTTAGATAATCTGAAAAACATTAACGTTATTTGAAAATTCCCGGATTCATTAGCCTAATAATTACTACTGTAACTGCACAAGTTACCTTGAACTATCTCTAGCAAAGTTTAACCTATGGTTATGTCTCAATTTTCACTCATTAATCTTCACCTCTCGGTCTTTCAATTATATGACAAGAGATCATCTAAATAGTAGCTAATTATTTAGAAGCATTAAACGCATAAGACATATCTCACAACAAACAGATCCATAAAAAACATGATAAAAATGATAACTTTAATTACTCATGGTAAGATGCATCTAGTCTTAGTACAAAATAAGTTTAGAACATACTTAAATTATAAAGAACAAAGAAAAAGATAGAAAAACCCATAGAGAAGTCGGCGGGAAAATGTTTTGGACAGCCTTCCGGTCTCCGCCTCCTTGAGCTCCTCTTCTTTGTATTCTTTTTGTCGGCTCTGTTCAAGTCGAGATCTCTTGATTTTTTCTAGGAGGCGTTATTTATAGCCTTTTAACCTTGGAACTCTCATAAGTTGACTCCAATTAGGTTTTTAGTCTGTTTGCCCAAGTCCAATTCCTTAAGAAAAGCCAAAGTCGCGTAAGTCACAGCTTCTCGAAAAAGCTAACCGAAATCACGTAAAATCTTACGGCCAACCTTATGGTCACATTTACAACCGTAAGGCCACCTTACGATCAAGCTTACGACTGTAAGCTTGGCCGTAAGGCTCTCTGGATCTTGGTTTTTGCTCTGCTTCGGTTCCAGGCAATCATTGTTCGTCCGGGATTAGGTTAAAATTTGTTTTTCTCCAAAAATAGGTCTTTTCAAGCCCAATTTCCTGCAATGTGAGCCCAATAACAAGAAAACATATCTGATCCCTTGGATTGATGATTTGTTAGCCCAAACAAGGATATATAAGTCCAATCCATGCATTTTTACAATAAATCAAGAGAATAATTGCAAAACAAAATTATATAAAATGTACTGATCAGTTTTATTTGATATGGTTGGACATTTGGGGTTGAGACTTTATGGTTTCAAGCATATGTGAATGAGTTTGATTATTAGGTATGAATTTCATACTCTACTCATTTGAAAATTTGTTAATTTCTGAATATTTTGATATTTGAGAATTGAGATATTGATTTATCTTTGATGTTTAAGATATTAATTTACTATCCAATTATAGAATTATTAAAGTATTGAATGATCGAATATTTGAACTATCAAATTTTGAAAATTGGTACTTCAGATAACATCCAAGTTTTAAAAAACCTTTGGAGGTCCTGCCACAAAGTCCATAGTGATATGTTTGCATTTTCATTTTGGAACTTCAAGTGGTTGTAGGGTACCTTTAGGTACTTGATGTTCAACTTTGACATGTTGACAAATCAAACACTTCTCCACGAACTTCGCTATCTCTTTCTTCATGTTGTTCCACTAGAATGTTTGTTGAAAATCACGATACACCTTGGTACTTCCAGGGTAGATTGCAAAAGGTGTGCATTAAGCTTCAGTTATTAGATCGTGTTTCAACTCAGGATTGTTAGGGACACAAATTTTTGTATTGACTCGAAATACTTCGGATTCGTCAATGTGTGCTTCAGGGAGAGCGCATTCCTGAACATTCTTCATCATACTCACAAGTTCGGGGTCGGTAATTTGAGCAGGTTTAATTCTGTCGATTAGAGTAGACTTCACTCTTGTGTCTGCAATTCTTGTAGGTGTATCGCATATGTTCACTTCAATTTCCATCTTTTGTAGGTCAGGGATGATATGCTTTCGTGTTATTATTATTGCACTCGTTCTTGCATATGACTTCGTACTAAGTGCGTCAACGACCATGTTTGCTTTCCCAGGGTGGTACTGAATAGTATGGTCATAGTCTTTTAATAACTCGAGCCATCTTCGTTGTCTCATGTTGAGTTCCTTTTGAGTAAAGAAGTACTTAAGACTTTTGTGATATGTGAATATATCACATTTCTCTCCATATAAATAATGTCTCAAGATCTTTAATGAGAAAACGACCGCTGCCAATTCCAAATCATGAGTAGGATAGTTCTTCTCATAATCCTTTAGTTGCCTGGAAGCATAGGCTATGACTTTCCCATTTTACATGAGAACACAATCTATACCCTTACTTGAGGCATCACTGTAGATAACGAATTCTCCTGATCTTGATGGTATGGTCAGAACTGGGACTGAAACGAGTCTTTTCTTGAGCTCTTGAAAACTCTTTTCACATTGCTCGTTCCATTCAAACTTCGTGTTCTTTCGCGTCAACTGGGTTAGTGGTATGAAAATTCGAGAAAAGCCTTTAACGAATCTTTAATAATAACCAGCTAAACCCAAAAAACTACGTACTTCTGTCACTGTCTTTGATTGTTTCCAATTTAATATTGCCTCTACCTTAGCGAGATTCACATATATCCCGTCCTTAGAAATAACATGTCCAAGAAACGTCACTTCTCCATCCAAAAATCATATTTTTTCAGTTTGGCATACAACTTATTCTCTTGTAGCCTTTGAAGTACTAGTCTCAAGTGCAATTCATGATCCTCATGAATCTTGGAGTATATGAGAATGTCATCAATAAAGACGACTACAAATTGATCTAAGTATTCTTTGAATACTCGATTTATCAAGTCCATGAAGGCTCCAGGGGCATTGATTAAACCAAAAGGCATCACCAAGAATTTGTAATGTCCATAACGAGTTCTAAAAGCAGTCTTCGCAATATTTTTTACTCTAACTCTTAGCTGATGGTACCTAGAATGAATGTCAATTTTTGAGAAATATATGGCACTTTGTAATTGATCAAATAAGTCATCAATCTGAGGCAATGGGTATCGATTCTTACTAGTGACATGGTTTAACTCTCGATAATCTATGCACAACCTTAGACTACCATCTTTCTTTCTTACGAATAAGACTGGAGTACCCCAAAGTGACAAACTTGGATGGATAAAACCCGCATCCAACAACTCTTGTAGTTGAATTTTTAACTCTGAAAGTTACACATGTGCTTTACGATAAGGTGCTTTAGAAATATGATGGGTTATAGGTTCAAGATTAATATAAAATTCAATGTCTTTTTTTGGAGACAGGCTAGGTAATAATTTAGGAAAGACATTGGGAAATTCTTTAACAATAGGAAGGGTGTTTAATTCAGAAGAATCTTTATTCAGGCTCGTGACATGGGCTAAGAAAGCTTGACAACATTTTTTCAAGAGATGAATTGCTTTATGGCTAGAAATAACAGCTACAGACTTCAAAGGTTTTGTAGTTTGCATTTAACTGAAGGTTGGTTGGGAATATAAAAACTAACGGCTTTATGAAATCAATCAATTATAGCATAATGGGTAGACAACCAATTAATTTCTAAAATCTCATCAAAGTCTCGTATATCAAGATAAACAAGGTCAACAGGTAGCGTATGAGTTCGTATTTGAATTGAGCATGACTTATAACTCATAGATATTACGAATGCTTTCCTTGTTAGATTTTGCACGGATAGGGCATAATCTAATTTTTCAGTCAGCACTTTCATACGTTGAGCACAAGCAGGTGAAATAAAAGAATGTGTCGAACCAATATTTATTAACTTATAAACTTCGTAGGAGTTAATTAATAACTTACCCATAATGACTTTGTGTGGTTCACTCTCATTCTCAGCAGTTACGACAAAGACTCTACCTTGAACTGAATGCTTTGGATTATTAGCGGTAGTTTTTGAATTCATTATTACCGGTGGATTTACCTTCAGGGATCTACAAAAATGAGCCAAATGTCTATCCTTTCCACAATTGTAGCAGGTCTTCAAAGCTTTACATCAATTTGTGCTTGTATGTTCTTATTTCCCACAATGATAACATGTAATCGTTCTTCGAGTCTCTGTATTCGGTGTTGGCACCGTTGTCGATGACTTGCCTTTGTCATAATTAATGCATCTCAATTCTTCGTTTTTGCTGGGTGGTTGCCTCCTCAAAAACTGGTGCCGCTGTAGTTTCCCTGATGACCTCAATTCTTTTAGCTTCCATTCAGTTTTCAAGCGATGCATTTCGCTATCTCGTTACCATAGTTGTTCTCTATCAACAATATTTGCATACGAACGGAGCTTAAGAGTAATGAGGTGAGTATAGATATCTGATATCAATCCTCGTAAAAATACACGAGTCTTGTGCTCTTCGTTGTCCACAAGGTGCGGAGTAAAATGTGACAACTCTGCAAATTTAGCTTCATATTGAGCCACAATCATATTCTTTTGCTCCAGTTTAATAATTTCCACCTCTTTCATATGATGGATGCTCTCTAGAAAGTATTTTTCATAGAAAAGTTATTTAAACTCATCCCATGACATCTCAAGAGCTGCCGGATGAACCCATTTAACTGACTCCCACCAATGGTCTGCCTATTCTTGAGGCATGAAACTAGCGAATTTGACTTTTTGTTCCTCCTAACATCTTAACACATTGAATATTTTGTCCATGTGTTTGATCCATTCTTCGGTTTTTAATGGATCTGGCTTTCCTAAGAACTTCGGTGGTCCCAATTCCTTAAATTGCTTAACGGTAACGTATCGGTTACCATTATTACCAACAATGTTTTGGGGTTGGCGATGTTGAGCTTGGTTTTGCATGAATTGCAAAATGCCAGTTAGTGCCTTGCGAATCAGGTTGTCGTATCCTTCGTTTTGGCCAGCTATTTTGTAAGCATAGTTAAAGTTTTGGATACAATATATACATATATATGCATATATAAACTTCTTGTCATCATCCGAAACTTGTGAATTCTAGTTAGTTCATATTCTATGACCAATCTTAAATCTACCCCCAAAAAGCTCTCCGTATTCTATTAATAGAGATCATATTCCTAAGCTCTGATGTCAACTGTGACACTCCAAAATCTGGAAATCTACACCTCGACTTGAGTTTTCAATTTATTGATAATATTACAACTTAAAAAGCATGACTTTATTGAAAAGTACACAAGGTTATACTAAAGTACATCATATCATACTATAAATATTATACAAGATACTATTCACAAATTATCAATCTCTAGCAAGGTATGCAGTGGAAACATCTAAACAACTGTATTATCTGGACCATTTTCATACTCCTTGTAGAGGTCTGAACCATTTCCATACTCTTTTTTATTTTTTAAGTACGAGAAGAGATATAGTAAAATATATAAATAAATATTTATTTTATTTTTCATATTTTATAAATTAAAAAAACCAAAACAATCTCATTCATTTGATTTAGTTAATTTATTCATGAATAATACAAAATATTTATCTATAAATTTTCTTTTTCGTTTGACTTCGTTAAATTCCTTTTTTAAGTAAGAGAAAGAAATTTAAATAGATGTTCTAGCATCCATTTCTAAATTTTAATTTTAGTTATGAGCTAGAACAAAAAAAATGAAAGCAAAAAAGGTAAATAGATAATTTAAAATTTTATTCTATTACTCATATTTTAATGTTTTAAAATCCTATGCCTCATATTTTATGCAATGTTTTAAAATTGCTTTTTGTATCAATTTCCATACTCCTTGTTCTTTCTTAAGTATAAGAAGAGATATAGTAATAATATTTAAACAAATAATTTATTTTATTTTTCATAGTTGTAAATTTAAAAAACCAAAACAATCTCATCCATTTGATTTAGTTAATTTATTCATGAATAATACAAACTATTTATTTATACATTTTCTTCTGCGTTTGACTTAATTAAATTCCTTTTTTAAGTAAGTGAAAGAAATTTAAATAAATGTTATTGCACCCATTTCTAAATTTTAATTTTAGTTATGAGTTAGAGAAAAAAAATGAAAGAAAAAAAGATAAATAGATAATTTAATAATTTATTCTATGACTCATATTTTATTTAATGTTTTAAAATCCTATGCCTCATATTTTATGAGATATTTTAAAATCGCATTTTGTATCAATTTTTATAAATGAGAGCTCATCTTTGTATTTCAGTTTGTCTCAAAACAATTATGAGAATAAATTAGATGTCATTCATTTGGTTTATAATATTTTTTCTTGTAAACTTAACATAATAACTTAAATTTATAAATGAATTTTAAAATTCTAAAATAAATATTTTTTTTGTACACTAAGAAAGTGTAAAATAAAGTAAAATTCTAAACACCTATTTTTAAATTTAAATTTAATTTTTTTTATAAATTAAAGCAAAAAAAAGGAAAAATGACAAAAAGATGTCTGACCAATTTCCATACTCCTTGTTATTTATTTAAGTACGAGAAGATATATAGTAAAAATATATAAATAAATAATTCATTTTAATTTTTATATTTTATAAATTTAAAAAACCAAAACAATGTTATTCAATTGATTTAATTAATTTATTATTGACTAATAGAAACTATTTATCCATACATTTTCTTCTTCGTTTAATGTCATTAAATTCCTTTTTTAAGTAAGAGAAAGAAATTTAAATAAATATTCTAACACCCATTTCTAAATTTTAATTTTATTTATAATTTAGAGTAAAAAATAAAAAAGTTAAATAGATAATTTAATAGTTTATTCTATGACTCATATTCTATGCAATGTTTTAAAATCTTATGCATCATATTTTATGAAATGTTTTAAAATCGCATTTTGAATCAATTTTTATAAATGAGAGCTCATCTTTGTATTTTAGTGTGTCTCACAAAAATTATGAAAATAAATTAGATGTCATTCATTTGGTTTATAAAAAATTATTTTTCTAAACTTAACATAATAACTTAAATTTAGAAATGAATTTTAAAAAGTCTAAAATAAATATTTTTTTATACACTAAGAAAGAGTAAAATAACTTCAAATTCTAAACACTTATTTTTAAATTTAAATTTATTTTTTTTATAAATTAAATCAAAAAATATAAAGAAATAATGAAAGAAAGCAAGTCCCCCCAAAAAACAAGGAAAGATGACAAAAAGAGGTCTAGACCATTTCCATACTCCTTGTTCTTTTTTAAGTACGAGAAAAGATATAGTAAAAATATTTAAATAAATATTTTATTTTATTTTTCATATTTTATAAATTTAAAAAACCAAAACAATCCCATCCATTTGATTTAGTTAATTTATTCGTGAATAAATCAACTAGTTATTTATAGATTTTCTTCTCCATTTGACTACGTTAAATTCTTTTTTTAAGTAATTGAAAGAATTTTAAATAAATGTTCTAGCATCCATTTCTAAATTTTAATTTTAGTTATGAGTTAGAACAAAAAACAATGAAAGAAAAAAGGTAAATATATAATTTAATAATTTATTCTATGACTCATATTTTATATAATGTTTTAAAATCCTATGCCTCATGTAAGTACCCAAAATTTTGTGAGCAATTAATAAAATAAAAATTTTCTCTTATGGTGTCCAGTAGAATTATTTTCTACATCGCTACGTTTCAAGAAAATTGAGTTAAAATAATAAAATAATGACTAAGGGCATTTTGGTTATTTTGACAATTGTGGTGCCCAAGGACATTTTGGTCATTTTGACAAGTGTTATGCTTGAGGGCATTTTAGTCATTTTGACAAAAGATATAACTGATGGTATTTTGGTCATTTTTGGTAAAAGTCATGCACAGGGGCAATTTGGTCATTTTAACCCAGAGATTAAAAAGTGTTCAAAACCATAAACCAATCAAAGATCTGGGATTAAAGTGGAAAAATAGTGACTCGAAACGCTGTCGAATTTTTGATTTGACTTAGTCCAAAGTTGAGTTTTTGACCGGATTGTCGTATGGAAAAACGAACAGCGCCGTTAGAATCGCAGCGTGCCAAAACGTAAGAATATAGTATAATATTGTATTTTTCAAATTTTGACTTGTTAAAGTATTATTTAATTATTAAATTATTCGACTCACGAATCGAGACAAAATAGCAGTTTCAATTTTGAATTTCAACTCAGTTGACCAAGTGGGGTCCACATGCACAGTTCTCCAAAACTTTTTGTCTCTTTCCCATTTTTTCCCATTTTCTTTTTCTTTTTTTTCCTTTTTTCCCTTTCATTTTCTATTCTTTCCACTTTGCCCCCCCAACTTTTTCTGCAGGTTCTGCACTTACCCAAATTGATCAACCACCCATTTCTTGCATCGATTCCAGCTTTTGGATGTTGTGTAATGCCTTTATAACCCACTACAAACCTAACCCTAATTCATAGTTCAGTCGTGGCATCCAAGTTCAAGTCTTTAAACTTTTTTTCGATTCTTACTAGGTGAGAATCAAAGATCGGATTTTTATTAATATTATTATGATTGTTATTTATATTATTATTGTTATATTAATAATATACTTATGACTATTTACATTGTATTTATCATTTATATTATGCATATAGATTATGTTAATATTAATACTTATATCATTATGATTGTTATTTACTATGTTAATAATAGCATTAGTATTTTAATTATAATATTATTATTACCATTATTATTATTATTATTATTATTATTATTATTATTATTATTATTATTATTATTATTATTTTTAACTATTATTACTATTATTGTTATTATTATTATTATTATTATTATTATTATTATTATTATTATTATTATTATTATTATTATTATT
>JAUMHB010080405.1:1320-12180 GCA_032359685.1 Pittosporum tobira | reverse complement strand
ATCCCAAGCTTGAGCATAGCCTTCCTACTCTTCTTCTCACTACGACTCTGCTTTGATCTACCACTTGCATCTCCTTGGCCTGCTCATCATGAACAAATTTTTATTAACTTTGAAAGCCCTTACTTCGCCCTTGCCTTGGAGGGTAAGAGTAGGGAACTCTAGCATAACCTGTTGAAGAGTTTATTATCATGCACCAATTACTAAATATTCTAAATTTTAAGCCTCGTTAGTATTTTTTATAGTTAAAATTACAAACACCAAAATCATTCTTTTGCTGTCTCTTCAAACCCTAACTGAAGCAGAAAAATCTAGTAGATTATTTGCTGCAATGCCTTTAGTCCCGGAGTTTCTATTATACAGTCAGCACCTCCGGGATGGAAACAAACCCTACTCCAAATTAACACTAAAAAACATGCAAAGCAAATCATGAATGCCAATTTTGAGTTAACAGTCTGAGAATTTGAAAGAGATATGTCCATTCTATCACTAATGTAACCTTGCTTGAACCAAAACCAGTTTGCCTAATTTGCATATAGGTTCATACATATGCACAGAATTTCAGAGTATAGACTAAGTTCACATTTTCAAAAACACCTTTCTCATTGCATCATTACCTTCGGCATCATCTTCATCTTTATCATCGTCTTCATCATCGTCATCGTCTTCATCGTCATCATCTTCAACCACAGGCTCCTCATCCTGCAAGCAACGTCAATCAAATAACAGCAATTATGTTAGTGCTAGCTCAGTCCAATAAATCAAGGTTCACAAACTTCTCAGGGAACTGTAATAGTACTTTCTAATCGGAGATGAACAATATTCATTTTTGAACCTTGATATCAAACCAACATAAGATGGTAAATGGCTATGTGAATGCAAATTCAACAACACATGATATTTGATTTAAACACCTAACTAAGCAGCATTGCGAATTAAATTCCTTACACCTTTCCAGTGAATATAACAGTTGAAACCTTCAAATTCAGAACCCAAAATCTGAAAGCTTTAGTCGAAAGGACGATGACTGGCAAAAACATGGGACATGAATCTATGATCACCAACATATGGTAACCTTCTTGCATCATTACAATTACAATAGGTGATTCTACCCAAATTATAATAGCTCTGAGCAAATTTTCCACTGGATCTTTCAAAAGATTGAAACCTTACGATAAAGATTGAAGCTTTGCGATAAATGTATCAAAATAATCAAAAAAACCCATTTTAGGGCTCAATATATTAGACAAAAACATATATAAACACAAATGCAATCAGATTTATCACACATAAGCATATGATTAAACAAACCCATATAAAGTAACAGATAATTTGTGAGCGTGAGAGAGGAAGGGAGAGAGATGTTACATCGATCATCTGTTGCTCGAGATGGGCAGCCAAGAGCTCCTCTTGTGTTTGAGCAGTCATGGTGTCTGATGGAGAGTGCAGAGAGAAATGAAAGTTCGGTGACGAAGAATAAGAAGAGATGGTGTAAAACCCTAATAATCCTATCCCGATGTCATTCTTAATAAATGGTACGGTAAACGGGCGTTATCGGTAATGGGTAATTCGGTCGGATCTGTCATTTTCTTTGTTTTCTTTTCTTTTCTTTTCTTTCTTTCTTTCCACTATGACCACAAAACCATCACTCTCTCTCTGCTTCTTTCCCATGTCACCGTGTTTAGATAATCATCATTTATTATTCACCTTAAAGAAAAGGAATTCGATAAATTTTAATTTAAGGCAGTACTTAGTAAAATATGACGCGTACATATCATATTTATATAATTGTATTAAAGAAAAATTAAAGGAACTTAAGACCGCATTAGCTGCTTGTAATAATATGGGAATATGTATTTTTCTATTACATTTAGCTATTAATTTTATGTTAAAATTAGTCCCAAAAATTTTTATATAATCCATGAACTGATCTTGATTTAAAGACTCCTGTGAAAGGTCATATAGAGTACTGTTTTAGGTGATTAAATGATGATATGATGAGACTTAAAATTTCAAATGACAATAGAATTTATTATAATAAATAAATATAGTCCATGTGTTGATTTTACAATTTCAGATCAAATGGTTTCTGTAAAATAGTCCCTCTAAAAGCATTGTTCTTTCCTTGAATAACCCAATGGGTAAACTACTATTATACCAGCAACTTTCAGCTTCCATCTTTCTTAATCAAAATCCTAAAAAACATTCAAATATTCTTGTGTCAAATACTAGTAGTTATTACTATATAATCTTAGCATTATAAAAAATTATATTGAAAGTGTTAATAATATTATTTAAGTTTATTAATTCCACAATTTCGGCATCGTCATGAATCAATGCATCGGTATGACGGCATTTCAAAAGTGAACCAGCAGATTTTCAGTTCAAAAATATGAACTGGTTGAATGCAGCTCAATTGGATAAAACATACTACTAATTTATCAAAGAAAGGATAAGTATGACAGCAGCAGTAACACCAAAAACGCTAATGAACACTGGGCCTAAAATCGAAATGCAAGACAGAGTAGGATGCAAATAAACAGAAGAATACGGACATGCCATCGGAAATGAAATTGGGTTTGGAAAACTTGACAATATACACACTTATGCTGTATATGCTGCAGCATATATTATATAAATCAAAGCAAGACATAACATTCAATAGAAACTAATACTACTAGCCAATTCAACAAAGCGGGAGAGATGAGCACATCCATCCATCTAGTATTGATATCACTCAATGTCTCACCAACCACCCCCACTGCCGCCGCCACCCCAGCCTGAATTTCCTGCTTTCTCATCCTTACCCCTACCAGAACCTGAACCACCACCACTACCACCACCCCAGCCTTTGCTGCCGCCTCCGCCACCCCCACTTCCACCACCTCCCCAGCCACCATCACCACTTCCACCACCTCCCCAACCACCATCACTGCTTCCACCACCACCAGTTTCGCTAGCTCCCCAACCACCAGCACCACTTCCACTACCTCCCCAACCACCACTTCCACCACCCCCATCGCCACTTGCATCTCCTCCCCAACCACTAGGAAAAGCCTCCCTACCCGGTGAATTCTGAACTCTGGCACCAGGAAAACTGCTCCATCCACCGTTGTCATTCTGAGTGCCATAATCTGAATCCTTCTTGTCGCCATCACCACCTCTGCCGCTATTATTGTACGAGTCACGGCCTCGTCCCCTGCCTCTTCCCCGGCCACGTCCTCTGTAGTCGCCTCTCCCTGTATAAACAAAATACACAATAATTACAACCCCCACCACTACTATCTCAAAAGCTTTAACCTAATCCTAAACTAAAAAATACTACAAGCTTTGTTTAGAATTAATTACCTCCTCTGGAGCTGCCACCACCATCATTGTTGTTATAACCACCACCACTCCAGCCGCCACTGGAAGAGCCCCCAGTTGCAGAGCTTCTCATCGGAACCACTGCAGCAAGTGATCGAACTGATGGTGGCGGATCATCAATATGCCTCTGGAAATACGCAATGAGCCGATCCATGTTCTCAAACATCATCTTGCGGAACTTAAATCCCTTTGGATACAGACCAACATACTCATGATGTGGATTTGAACTCCTTATATATGTTAGGATAAATGTTCCCGGATGTTCATGAGATATTCCAAAGCAGTACACAATCCTCATCGGATACTCAGATTTCTCAGCCCTTAACACCTCGTCAACTTCCGCTTTGGTGCCCTTCTTGAACTTGCGGTGGCTCAGCATTGTTTTCAAATGAACTACTAATGGATCTACGTATCCATAAATTACCTGCATTGTGTGGCAATAAATAATTATTATGCAAAAATTACAACCCACAGGTGACTGCTTAAATTCAAAATGGGCACCTCATTAAAGTGGTTATTATTGTGTTGTATACCTAATTTTACATTAGGGCAATGCAAAAAAGAGGATGACTCTGACTATGAAGAAGAATTAAAACAGTTCAGCATTGAATGAGGAAAGCAAAACCACAATTTATGAAAACCAAGCACATAAATCAAAGAACAAGCCTCCAAATGAAATACTCAAAAGAAAGAAATACTACTAACCTCATCTAAATCCTCAAATGTGTCTTCTCCTATTTTCAATTGCTTTCCAATTCTAAGCAAGCTTGCCATGTCCTTGTGATCCTTTCCGCATTCAACTATGTCCTTGTGAGCATAAACCCCATCATAGACTTTGAGTGTCAAAGTTATATAAGAGGGTCCACGAGAACTAGGGCGGAAAATACTTTCACCGGGATCCTTGTCAGCGAGCCACTGTGCAACACCAAAAAAAATAAAAAAAATAAAAATCAGAAGGAATATAAGTGTTGATGGCTCTTCGCAGAGAAGTATACAAGAATTTAATATTAGAAAATATAATACAGGTACCTCCATTGCTTTGTCAGCAGTAATGTTCTGGAAGCGAGGATGAGATATATTCCTATCCTTGAAATGCTTTTTTGCAAGCTCCTTCTGTTTACGCACTTTGTCCTCATCACCACCAGGTAAACTCTTAGGATCCTCGTGATAGTACGGATCCAGGTTTAGTTGATTCTGATATCTATCACTCCTCATCTCACTTTCCCTACAATTCAGGAACACCTGGTACCTACCCTTTTCGACCCCCCTGATTCTGCAAGCAATGACATCACCTTCCTTCAGCTTCTCAGTCAAATCCTCTACCTCCTTCCAATCATCCGTGAAGTCTTCCTTACTAAGCATACCGGTCAATCCAGAGTCAAGAACACAAAATGCCCTGTGTGCCTGCACCCGGCGAATTGTTGCCTGCACGATTCTTCCTTCGGCAAGGGTATCGTCAGTCTCCCCAGATACCATACAAAATACCTCATCTTGACTTGGCTCCGCATGTTGTTTCCTCCAATCTTGAAAACCTTGTATCAACTCCAACTTGATATTATTTAGGGTTTCTAGTTTATTCTCGAGATGCTTGGATTTAGCGTATTCATGCACCTCGAGTGACTTTAACAGGTGTGGTTTCTCTCTGGCATGCTCTACCGCCATCTCCAGCACATCCTCGTCGTCATCATTCATATCATCTTGAACATCTGCAAGATATACGTCTTTGGCGAACTCCTGTGCAATACCATATGATTCTGGATGTATTCTTGTATCATCCAACAAGTCAATATATTGACTGCTGCCGGCTGCCATGCCATTTCGGTGGACACGCAAGAAACCAACCGCATTGACAAAAACCTTTTTTCCAAGACCATGTACCGTCAACAAATCTTTCCGTGTAAAGATAGCCCCGGCTCTTACCAAGGACCTCATCAGAGATGCTGCCTTTCTGGGCCCAAGCCCAGAAATAAACTGTAGTGAAGAAAATAACCATTCATGGCTTGCTGCCAAATTGATGTCAAGCCCGACTTGATTAGTGACATCTACCATGACCTGTTCAACCATCCCATACTTCTCATCGGGGCTAAGAAAGCTCTCCAAAGGACTGAGTTTCCAAGATAGTATCTCTTTTCCTGGCCCACACATTGTTGCAGCCATTGCCAATGGATTTTGAAGATAACGGCCGAGAGCCACAGCACGCTTGACAATACCTGAAAAAATAAAAAATAAAATAGAAGATTAAAAAAAAAATTTAAGGCAAAAGCACAACTAGAAGATTTCATCATTCACAATGAAAAGGTCATACTTACCTGGTTGCGAAGGAAGCTGGTCTGACGAAATACGAGAATTTTCGTACAGATGAGGAAGAGATTCATCACCATATACAATGTTTATACCATCCATCTCCTGACCAACGTCTCTAGGATTATCTTCCACCATCTTGAAAATTATCTGTATTAATAGCAAGAGAACATCAACCTATATCTGCTGAAATTCCCACTATATAATAACATCTGTCAATTAATTTTTTTTAAAAATACCTCATAAAGATCTTCCTTCAACCGTGTACAAGAAAAATTTACGGCTCCCAGAACAACAACTTGAGGTTGATGTTCCATCATGAACTTCAAAACCCTTTGCTGATCATTCTTTTTGCGTTGCTGATCATTAACACTTTGGCCGCGGTTGCTGAGGGACCCGGCAGTCAACACATCCAGGACTTCTCCAGCCGAATCCAACATCACGAAAGTGGTGGCGGGCTTTCCCGGCCCCCAACAGCAGGCCATAACTCTAGGCGCATCAACTTCATCATCCGAGTGTGTATTATCATGTTCCTTTCGCTGATAAGGCGCCACAGATACTTTGTTCCACAACTGCTTTCCATATTCCAAAAGTAACCAACTTTTTGCTCTACTGGTCAACAAAACTCTTGCTTCCTTCTCCATAGAAGGCAAAAGCATATTGCACAATGCATCCTCCAATATCAGCTTCCTTTGTTCATTCCACGATTGAGCTGATTTGCTCACTCCCTCGCTGAGATAATAATCTTTAAAGTCGGTTGTTAATTTATTTAGGATGGGTTCCGGCAACTTAATTTTGACTTGAAGAAGCTTCTCCTCCTCTGCCTTCTGAATAAGAAGCCACTGTGCATCCTCAAATTTACTTAGAGGCTTTTCACGTAACCATTTTACCCCTGCATACTCATGAAAACTATCTATAGCCACATTCCCATCAGCTGTAGGTGTAGTTGATACTACAGCATTATCCATAAAGATGCTTCGAACATGTTTCCGAACAGAAGGCTCACAACTAATCTCCACTGCTGCCTGGAACAGAAAAAAGAAATTGCAAGCTTTTATTTTTTTAATGTCTATAGCGTCACCATCCAGCAAAAAAAAAAATGGCTAATATCCTTACCATGTGCCTAGCGCTTCTAAGCATATGTTGTGGTGTTTCAAACATCGCACATCTAAAATTTGAAGCCATATCTTCTGGGGTTTCCTTGGCATCCTCCAGTTCGTCCATTCTCTGCAAGATATGTGCCAGAATCAAAAGTTAGAACCACAGGTCATTGTTAAACCAACTGTAACACTAACTAATATCGACAAGTTACCATTTTCTCCAGAGATATATGCTGTCCAAATTGCTCAGGGCTATAGCCAAATTTCCTAGCAACCTCCCACAGCCCAGCCTTACTGAAACTAGCATATTGTGATTTCCTCTTTGGCCTCTTATATTGCCCTTCATCAACACCAACCTCCCCTGGAGGAAAATGTAGGTTAAACTTCAAGTCAACATCGTCAACCTCTCGTTCAGACTCGGATGCCTTAAGTGACTTGGTAATCGATTCAAACAGCTGTGCATTCAAATTGAGCCTAGTTTCATCATAGATGTTGCGGGACTCCTCTTCATACCGCTTGTTGTAGTACAAGTGTAGAGCACTCTTTCGTTTTTGGAGAAGTAACCACTTCCTGTCCAAGTCCAGGATGGCCCAAAGTACCTGCATCAAAGCAACATTCCAGAACTTTATCCAAACTTCTATTTACAATGTAAGCAGCCCAATCTATAAAACGCAATATACTAATTCTATAATCAATTCAATCCAAGTACCTTATGCCACCGTAAGACTGGTGTTTGGTCAGACTTATCCTGAAACATATCATCTTCCTGCGGTACTGGATCCTTAAATAGGCTTGGGCACTCTTCCTTGCGATACATAGCAATAAATGGGACCTAGTTACAAGAAAACGTGGTCACTATATTAGAGATTCCAAACCCAACCAACCAAAAGATATGGGGAAAAAGTCTAACATTGATAGAAAATAGAAATACAGGGCTTACATCTAGCTTCTGCACATGCATAAAATCCAAAAATCTAATTACATCTTCCTTAAGTACCGAAAGCCCGTGACCTTCTTCGGTGGTCCCTAAATTTCTCCCAAATAAATGTGCCATGCAGGTTGTAAACTGATTACAAATCCAGTTACTCTCCTCGTCTATACTCGATTCATCCATCAGCGGAAGCCCAGTACTTTCTTCAGATATCTAAAAGGTAAGACAACAAGTATTGTAACCAAAGCACTCAGCATAATGCCAAAAGTACAAGGACAAATCATAAATTTGCTAATACCCACCTGAATTCTTTCTGGTATATCTTTTTCCCGAACCTTGGTATCCTTCTGCGTCATATACTTTTCCAAGAGAATGGTTGGTTCAAATTCATCTTCAAGCCTGTTTCCCTTCCATTCACCAGAGCCATCATTATATCTGCTCATCTTTTCTAATCCTCGCTTGCGGCGATCCAATAGTTCATCAACATCGCCAAATATGTCATGAGCTTCCTGTAGCGCTGATGAAGAAACTCCTGGCACATGCCCAGACTTTTTCCTTTTTGCCTTCTTACTTCTGCTGCATGAAATATCGATATATAAATTACTTTCTTTAAAAAAAAGGCCAACTAAAGACACTCGCGCGAACAATGCTTATCAAACACCAAATTCACCTCATAAAATCTCCATGTTCATCAATTTCAGGTTCATCATCCACAATAAAGTTATCCATATCGTCTTCATCCCTAATTTCATCATCATCTTCTTCCAGTTGATCCTCTTCTGCAATATCTTCAAATGTGGTGGAATATGTTAAAGAAAGGGTAAATAACTTATCAGCGTCTACTGAAAAAATCATTATCAACAAAAATTACCCTCGTCTTCCCCAAATAAGCTGTCCCTGAGTTTCTCCTCGGCCGTTCGGTCACCTCTTCCACTTCTATCAAACACATTGTCATCAGAACGCCCATCCTCTGCGTCCCTCTGAGCTTTTTTCAGCCTCTTGAACTTTTTGCTTTCCTAACAATAAAAAAACGTAAACATGTTATTGAATAGCAGACATAAACACAGGTACTAGTGCAATGCCAAGTGAAAGGTGATGACAAATCATAAAGCATGAAATTCACCTTTGGGCGTCGGATGCCAGTGACATTGTTATCCTCGAGGAGCTCATAGTCCTCAATGTCAAGATCATAATTCTCCCTAATATTGTGGAAACAGAAGTGATTAACTGAGTAAAATATGCAAACGATACAAGATCACACAAGAAATCATTTACCTTTTCTTCCGTTTCTTCTTCTTTTGCCTATCCTCGTCACTGTCTCCCCTGGACTCTTGTTCCTCTTCCTGTTGTTCTTCTTCGTCTACTATAAAATCATCTTTCTCATATTCATCGTGCCCTTCTTCTGTTCAATGTCAGCAGCGACCGACATTCCATAAGATGAATATATCTCAAAACAAAACGATAATTCTGCTCAACTGAGCAATAGTCTTTGTTTAAGAATAAACGCTACCAATATTATATCACTGTGCAGAAGTAGGCCTTCCTGCCGCCTTTGTTTTCATTTTTGTTTGGGGAAACTAACCGAAAAGTAAATACAAAGGACATATTACAAGATCGAAACCCTAGCGAGAAGATTATCAAAAACAGAAACCAAGAAGGATAGGAGAAGTCCATTAAAAATTTTAAACTCAACAAAGAAACCAAATGCTATATTAAGGTTTGGAAAATGCAATATTTATCAATTTGCTTGCTGGACCAGACAATAAAAGCCCCAAAACCTAATCATCAAATCCCAGAGATAGCTCATGTTATAAAACCCGATGAACAATTTAACATTTCTGCAAACAAACCCCAAATTCAATTTCTCAACCCACAAAAGTCATCAGCAAAGACACCAAGAACTTGAAGGTCAAACACCACACAGAGTTTATGTGAGATAAATAGATAAAGTCCTTAAAACTAAAATAGTAATTTCTCTCCTGAAACAAACATCACAAAGGCAACAAAAAATAAAAACCCTAAATCAAGCCTCATAGCCTATCAAAACCTTAACTACAAGCGATAGTAATGCCAAAATCATAACAAGAATCGGAGCTGATTCATACCTTCTTCGTCTTCATCATCGTCGTTGCGATCTTCTCTCTCATCCTCCTCCAATTCCACCTCGTCTGCACACAAATAGCCAATGCATAAATAAACAAATCAAAACCGAGATTTTGGAAAAAAAAAAAAAGAAAAAAGAGCATCTTTACCTTCGTCGTCTGAAATCACACGTTCTCTGGGCATTTTGCGAATGCGGAACGACAGCTGTGGCGAACCAAAAGAAACCCTAGAAACTAAATTCGATTTCTACGAAACCCAAATCCCCTAACTCATACTTTCAGCTCTCACTTGCATATATATAACAACAAGAGTAGTGAAATATAGCAAAGGCGGTTCTTGGTTTTTGCAAGGAGGTGCACTTCTCTGCGATCGTAATTTC
The DNA here is from genome assembly GCA_032359685.1 of Pittosporum tobira. Taxonomy (NCBI): domain Eukaryota; kingdom Viridiplantae; phylum Streptophyta; class Magnoliopsida; order Apiales; family Pittosporaceae; genus Pittosporum; species Pittosporum tobira. Next base: position 2,003 of record JAUMHB010080405.1, on the reverse strand, counting down.
CTTGAGGTCTATAGAGTCGCGCTTTTGATTTTGCCACGTGGACTGCTCGCATAGTTTATTACTCAAGTGTCATAATATATTTTGCGATGCACACATGCATTATAATTAAAGATCAAGTTGAAAATATAATTAATTTGAAACTAAAAAAAAATATTATAATAATTAAGCAAAATAAATAAATAAATAACAATCGTCCAAAACACAAATAAGTATGTGCAATAAAATGTTTTACGCACAATATGAGAAATGAAAGATTTTACGTACTTGAACAAATGTTAAAATGAAAAAGGAAAAAGAAAAACAAATTTGAAAATATCATCATTCTATGATCTATATATGAGCTTTATACGAACTGAAACTAAAAAATATTTAAAAAAATTCTCCTGCTTAATTACTTATTGTCTTTTTATGTGTGTTTTCACTTTGTTCCATTCAAAAAATAACGCCAGCAATGCCGAAACTGCAGCAGATTTAGGAAGAAAAATAATTAACTCAATTAATAACACATAAATTAACTCAGGTTTGGTCCTCTATCATTACCCATAATTCATATCAACAATCAAATTCATAAATAAAAGAAAAAACAAAAGAATAAATATTGTGTCTTTTACTTTTATTTGGGACATGGTATTGTATAATTGAGTTTAAGAGTTCGAATTATTGGGGGGGGGGGGGGGGGGGCC
>JAUMHB010080372.1:0-12182 GCA_032359685.1 Pittosporum tobira | reverse complement strand
TAAATTTGGCATCTTCTTCTTTTTAATATTATTATTATTATTATTATTATTATTATTATTATTATTATTATTATTATATCTTATATCTTTTATTTGTCGAGAGAGAAACAATATTGCATGGCCAAGATTTATGACAGAAAATGAAATGTATAGGGAAGAAACTTACAAAATTGTGATTATAATAATCATATAAGATTTTTATTTTGACCAACATATTTTCTCAATAAAAACAAAATGGGGAAAGGACCTCAATTGGGTTTGGGGAGACAAATCAGATGTAGTATGTGAAGGCATGTGGGGAGTGGGGAGTGGGAAGGGTGCATGCTCTGTCTGCCTTTCCCTGCAACATTGGGCCTACATTGTAGTGGTAATGTTTTGAGGGAGCCTGCCTTCTCTTTATCTTCTAGTTTTCACTAAATGCATCATGCTTCCGTTTTAATATACACATCACATCCTTTATGGAACTATTCTGCTTCTTGTAGGGAATGAATCTCTCTCCATTTTCGCATACATTTCATATATATATATATATATGGAGAGAGAGAGACACACACACACACACACACACACACACACACACACACACAAAAGGATAATTGAAATGTAATTAAAAGAAAATATTAAATCCTGAGCTAGCAAGAGTATTGGTACCGATGTACAGGATTTCTACAAATAGTTGGACTTGAAGAATGTCATATGTAAGCAAATTTACGCTTATCTATAGAGTACCCAAAAAATTGCAATGCTTTACTTGTTATAATGAACAACGAGAAGCACAAAAAGTACCCAAAAATGAGCCTTTAATCTTGAACAATAATAAAATTTACAGTCATCTCAATCGTCCATATGAGTTAAAAAGAACAACGACAAAAACACTAATAAGCCAAATCAGCTAAATGACTCTAAAGCTGTACAATACCAAATCCCTTATCCAAATCCTAGAACACCACCACTTAAATCTTTCCACTTTCTTTTCGTCTAAATGAAAAGGAAATCATTAATAATCACCCTTAAAAGGGTAAAAAGGTCAACTCTGATTTGAGGACTGTTTCATTAAAGGCTGAGAAGTTTTTCCCCATTCTTCAGGTGGACTCTTCACTTCCATCAGCAATGCCACCACTTCTTTCATGGTCGGCCGTTCAGCTGGGGACGAATTCACGCAAAACATTGCTATTCCTAGTGTTTGAAGCATTTCTTGCACCATTTGATCTGGTAATCCTTGAAGCTTTGAATCGAGAATTGTGACAGCTGGCTCGAAGCTTCCCATCTTCTTCTTCACCCACTCAACGATGTGTAATCCATCTCCTACTTGAGATTCAACGGCGCTGCGTCCACTTAGTATCTCCAACAAAACCACTCCATAACTGTAGACATCACTCTTCTCTGTTATGTTCATAGTATATCCATATTCTGCATGAATAATCATACAAAATGGTATTAAATACTGCAATACAAAAAAACATTTATAAAATGGCATTTTCTATCACATTTAAAGTACTCGAAGAAGCATCTTGATTAGCATGATTATTATAAACGGAAGGATCAGATGATACTCCCTCATTCGAGAAAAAGGGTCCCTTTGGCCTCGTTCCAGAAAAAGAGTCTCTTTGGCCAGTATTACATGAAAACGGACCAATCTTTATCAATGATAGTATAAAAGGAATCGAGTTTATCATCATCATAATTCCATTATCAAGACACTACTACCAAACCAATCACCTACTATGTTTACGTGTAAATGTGGAACAGAAGTTCATTCTTAATATCTGCAAAATTATCAAATTTGACTCGTTTCTCAAAAAGTAGTGAGTTTTATCCTAGTAAGTATCACACCATGTAGAATTTGAATCATAACAAAAGTAGAAGTTACAAAGACTTGCCTGGAGCAATATATCCATAAGAACCGGCTACTCTGGACATTGCATGGTGGTATGTCGGAGAGTTCATCAGCTTGGCCAGTCCAAAATCAGCCAAATAAGTCTCAAACCTCGAGTCTAGTAGTATATTATTGCATTTCACATCTCTGTGAAGAATGGCGGGGACACAATCGTGATGAAGATAAGCAAGACCTTGGGCTGCCCCAACTGCAACTTTATACCTTTTTTCCCAATCCAAATTTCTGTTACTCTGCAAAAGTTGTTGGAGATTTCCATTTGAAATATAGTTGTAGAGCAAAAGCTTGACGCTCTTATTGGAACAATAACCAAGGAGCTTTACTATATTCCGATGCCGAATGTGACCAAGAATTTGAATTTCTGCTGCAAAAGAATCGATAGCTGGTTCTTCATCCCCTTTTGTTTTCCACAGCTTTTTAACGGCAATTAACTCCCCATTAGGCATTTCCGCCTTGTAAACGACTCCCGAACAGCCTTTTCCGATAACATTTTCATCTTTTAGGCAATCTAGGATATTATCAATTGTGAAGCTTAGCTTTTGAAATGGAATGAAAGTCCATGGATAAGAAAAATCATCTCCCCCGGAAGAAGAGGCTAATATGCCTGAGGACTTCTCGACAAGGTACTTGTGATTTCTTGACACAAAAATCCAAGTGGCAAGAAGTGCCATTGCCAAAGAAGTTAGAATAACAGCGACCAAAGCTATAGTCTTTGCAGATTTCATCCCGTTCTTACGAACGGGACCCGAAGAACAGGTGGATCCATCAAAGGACTGACAAAGAGCTCGATTTTCAAGAAATGAATTGGAAGATAGAGTTTTGAAAAAAGGTGTCACAGGTATAGGACCGGAGAAATTATTGTATGAGACATTTAGGGAAGTGAGACTCGTGAGGGAACCAAGAATTGTAATCTTTCCATACAGGGCATTATGTGAAAGATCAAGAGATTGCAATTGACTCAAACTAGACATTGACTCAGGAATTTGGCCAGTAAATCCATTTGAGCTCAAGTCTAGACTTATAGTTAAGCTAGTAACATAACCAATTTCTGGTGGGATTTCACCGGAGAGACTATTAAAGCTCAAATCAAGTAGAGTTAGTTTCTGCAGGTTCCGAATAGACTTTGGTATTGACCCAGTAAGCAAATTGTTATTGAGAATGAGCTTGTTCAAGTAACTGAAATTTCCAAAACTCGAAGGGATTTCTCCAGTAAAGCTGTTTCTGCTTAGATCAAGCTGCTCCAAATTCACAAGCTCCCCTAACTGATATGGTATATCACCAGTTAGGTAGTTATTATGCACATCAAAGAGCTCAAGAACTGTGATATTAGCAATCTCCAAGGGTAAACCACCAGAGAAATGGTTCAAATATAAATCAAGAAACACAAGATTTTGCAACTGGCCTAAATCCTTTGGAATCTGTCCCGAAAGCTGGTTCTCACCAAGCCTTAACCTCACCAAAGACTGACAATTTGCAACACTTCTAGGCAACCCTCCTGATAAAGAATTTCCCAATAATAATAGTTTGCTTAGTTTCTTTAAACTGAAAATTTCTTCTGGTATGGATCCCGTGAGCTTGTTCCTTGACAAATCAAGCGCGTAAAGTTCAGTGCAGTTCCCAAAAGAAGATGGTATAGTCCCTGAAACCGAATTCCCCCACAAGAAAAAGCTCTGCAAGAATTTCAAGTCACCAATTTGCCATGGAATTAGACCGGAAAATTGGTTTTTATCCAACTGAAGAGCCGTCAGACTAGTGCAGTTACTCAACTGCCATGGAATCAAACTCGTAAGCGAATTTTCCGACAAATGGAGCTGTTCAAGAACAATTAACTTCCCTAAATCACCGGGAATCTCACCGGTTAATTCATTTGCAGAAACATCAAAGACTACAAGTGACGAACAATTTGAAATATCACGCGGGATTGGCCCACTAATGGAATTCCCCCAAAGAAGCAAGCTAGTAAGTTTTTTCAACTTACCCAATTGAGGAGGGATTGAACCAGTGAGCTTATTCATATGCAAATACAAGTTCCTCAGCTCTGAACACAACCCAAGTTCAGGTGGAACTGACCCAAATATATCAGTGTCATAAATGGCCAACGTTTGGAGATTGATCAAGTTTCCAAATGTTGGTGGTATGACACCGGAAAGCCCGGTGGCTGCTGCCCCAAATGTCGTGAGATTAGTGAGTAGGCCTAAATTTGGGGGAATTGCTCCACTTAAATATGGATTCCCTCCTATTCTAAACTGTTGGAGTGAAATCAATGAGCCTAGTTGGGCCGGTATAGACCCGTTTAGGAGATTATCTTGTACACAAAAGACTTGTAATGAAGAAAGATTAGCAAGTTGGGGGGGTATGAAGTTTGTTAATTGGTTTGTGTTCAAGAAAAGGAATTGGAGGGAAATGAGTTGGCCTAATTCAGGGGGAATTGGGCCTGAGAGGGAGTTGGAAGAGAGGTCTAAAATGCGGAGGTGAGTAAATGAGCCAAATGAAGGAGGGATTGGGCCTGAGATATTTGTGGAGGAGAGATTGAGTAGTTGGAGAAAGGAAAGAGAAGAGATTTTGGAAGGGATTGAGGAAAGATTTAGGAAAGTGTTTGGGAGAGAAACAGAGATTACTCTGTTTTGTGGAGAGCAAGTTATGCCTTGCCATGAACATGGTGTTTGGCTTGAAGGGTTCCAAGTGGAAAGTATAGAAGATGAGGATTTGGAGTAGGGGTCTGCAGAGGAGAGGAGAGAGAGGAGGGCTTGACCATCTGGTGAGAGCGAGGTTGTAATCTGTGTCCCAAATAAGAGTACCCAAGAACAGAATGTGAAGAAAAATGAGGTAGCAAAATGGGCTGGTTTAGTCTTCTCCATTTTGAGGCTTGAGAGTTATTGATAGTGAAGATTATGAAATGGGTTTGAAGGTATGGTGGCGGTGGTGAAAGTCTACTCTAGGGGACAACATTCATGTGAAGAGAGGGGGTTTGAGGTGATGGGGTTTGCTTAAAACTTACACATGTTTCTTTTAGTGAAGACTACTATATTTTGAATATAAAGTTTAAATGCTGCAGGGTGTTCACTCTTACCGGGAAAACAACTCTCCTGACTCCGCCAGCCGCGGTGGCGCTCCGGTAATGGTGGTTATGATAGTAGTGGTATGATGGCCAACTGAAAAGCTCTTGAAAAGTACACTTAATGAATGGAGTTATTTTGGGTTTTCAGCTAATTAGTCGCTATTGCGTAGAGTGGTGGGGGTCGTGGTGGCTGAGGTTTGAGTTCGAAGTTCTTTGGTGGAAATATTGTGCATTGGAGTCTACAGAGCAAATGTTGCATTTAAATACCAACTAGTTAGTTTAGTGCACTAATGAGGGAAACCCTGTTTTATTGCTAGCTGGGGCACTAGTGCAGAGTTCGGGGGCCTCATGGGTCCAACATTGCCCCACAATTGAGCAATAGTTTTCGTTAGTAACATTTCTATTCTTAATAATTATTCAATTTCGTGATAATTTTAGGTTTTAAAAGAAGGGAAATACTAGAAATGTTGACTGATTTATTTGATATTCCGTTATAAAACTGTAAAATGTTTTGACATGAACTTAAAAATAAGTTTTTTTAAAAAATAAATAAATTTAGACGTTCGAATATTTAATTGAGTTTTAATAAATTAATTAATTTATAAATAATTGTTAAAGACACCTAATATAATAATTATTAATACTCGAGTGTTTGTTATAGATGTTAAGTTCTTTTTTAATCGAATAAGTTCGCTTTAACACGTTTTATAATATTATTTACAACGTACCAATAACACATAATTTATACATCTCTAAGTTTGATTCAAATGCATCTATTAATTTGCATTTCCACATATAATTAATTGAACATAATGTGTGACGATGATCATTAATTTTAAACGTAGTTATGAATTATATTTAATCAACCGATTAATTGCAACAAAACAGTTTGTAAATTTGTCATTTAAACTAAGACGAACAAGGTTTTGAATTTTTGATTGTTAGATATTTTTTCTTGATCAAAGAAAGACAAAGTGCCCTTACAACAAATGGCAAGGGATACTTCCCAGTATTTCCGGCACGACCATAGTGGATAGGACAAAAGTTTTCAGAGTCCACGGATGTGTGGCTGTGGTGAGCGGCGGTGCAGGGAGGAGCTAGCAGGGTGCCTAGGGAATAGTGGAACTTGATGATATAGGAGTGAGGCAAGCTTAGGAGATTGTGAAAGGCAAAAGAGGGTTGGATTAGCAACCAATTCGATGTCTTTTTCTTGCAGTACATTTTTTAATACATGCTTAAATTATGACATTAATCTATTGGCCTTTAAACGTGGATTGTCATATGACTAGAGTTCAAGTTAGGGTGTAGACATGGAGGAAGCTTCATTGGAGCATCGATTATTTTTTTTTTTTAATGTTTTACCGAGTAATTACTGCGATATGGTAAAAAAAAAATAGGGTGATTTGGTTACCGAGGAAGGACTAGTGGAGGTGTTTTGGGAGAAGGGCTAAAGATAAGTACAATCACATGAGTGAGGGTTTGAATAAATAATGGCACGTATAACGATTAGGGTTTAAATTAGGGTTTTAGATTTTGACTCACCCTACTCTTTAGCCGCACCAAACAATTCACTCACATGAGTGAGGGTTTTGAATTGAAATATATGCAGCATTTGTTCCCCCCAATATATATATATATCATTTGAAAAATTATAAATTTTAATTTATTCTGTGATTACCTTCAGATAAATGAATTTCTAGTTAATTCAAAATATGCCTAAATAATATAATTATCCTAATAAATGTCATTCAATCATTTATATATTAGTATTGATTAAAGTAATAAAAATAATTTAATAAAATATTGTATTTTATAAAACAAGACTCATTTATAAAACATACTCCCTCTCTAATATAATAGACGTTAAAACACACATATTAAGGATGATAATTAATGTTCTTGGTAATTGATTAGATAATTTTTTAAATTTCAATATTATCCAGGCTCACATTTAATACAATACTACTTATTTTCTCTTTAAACTAATCAGATATATAAGTAAAGTGGGAAAGTAAAAATTAATTTCAAGAAAAAGTGCAATTAAGTCTCTCTTGAAATGGAGAACGTTAAATAAAATAGAATTCTAATTTTCTCATAAAATACCTATTAAAGTGGAATGGATGGAGTAATAAATACACAATATATATATATATATATATATATATATATATATATTATATCATGCCCAAAGAAAGAATATGTTGAAATGGGTGTTTATATATAGTTTTCTAACCCTGGAGTCTAGTTTCTTGCGGAAATTTATGGAGCTAGACTTCAGTGGTAGGTTTGAAAATCTTACTGTACTTTGCCAGAAGGGGTTTGTCAATTTTAAGAGTATGAAAAAAAATCAAAATGCCTGAAAACGTACCTTATGAATTAGTGAGGAATCCTATAATGTACAACAAATCAGTGTTTTGTTAGTGTCGATAGATAATAATATTAATAATTTATTAATTGTATTTCGACACATCATAAATTCTATTATTCTTTATAAATTTATCAGTGTATTATTGACATAGTTATTAAAACTCTATTGTACAGACTGGTTGGACTGTGAATAGGGTATTAAATTGGTATGATATGATTATTTTACCGGATAAACAATCATACCGTTTAAAACCAGCATACCGGGCGATATTTAGATAAATCGTAAAAATCGGCCAATAAATTTGAAAATCGGCCAATTTTGTATACTTAACAAAATCTTTATTTAAGCTTTGCATGACTAAGAATTTTTAACATTTTAAGATCATATGGAGGCTATTTTGTATGATGTTTAAATTTAAGTTTTATTATGGTTATTTTATATGATGTTTAATACTTTTGGTATCTTTTTTTTTTTTTTTTTTGTGTACAAGTCTTTATATTAATTAGAATATGTTATTTTACAGTGTTATTATTAATTTTAACATTTTAAATATATATTTTAATATTAAAAAATACAAATCCGGCTCAAATGGTTGAACCACCGATTGAACCAATAAACTAGTGAACTAGTGTCTCGACCGGTTCGATGTTTGGTCCGAATCTAATAACTATGATTGTGGTATCTTTTTATAACATTACTCAAAATCGTAGTTATCAGAATTAAATCGGTCCTTGAATTGATTGAGGTATTGGTTAAACCAGTTCAACTATTGGTTCAATCGATTGAGTCAATTTATAATTATTACTATTAATTAAAAATATTATATATAATAAAAATAATAATATACGTACCTATATAATTACACATTTTATTTAAAATTTAATAATTTTATATTATATATTTAGTACAAATATTGGTATATAAATTTTATTTAATTGGTAAACAACTAAGCTCCTAGGAAATAGAAAGAGAATTATTTTAGAATTTAATGATTTTTAAAAATATCAGGCGATTCAAAAGATTTTTTGTTGTTCAATTGCATATTTGGTATTTAGAAAATATTGGACAGGCTCTTAAGGCGGTTCATGGTTAAATTGATTCAACCGAACGATAAAATACGATTGTGATAGCTATGCTTAAAATAATTGATGGAGATCGTCCCAAATTAGGGTTAGGGTTTCCACCTTGACCCTAATTAGGATAACGTGATATTCCACGTGGCAGATCGCCTGATCGGCCATACCCAAAGCTCGGCAACCGCTTCGCCCAAAGTAAGATCGATTTCGGCTCCTAGCCTCCAAAAGGTTAAAGCTCGGTCATCGGCCTTTGAAAGGTCTTGTACTCGCTCCAGTCCGGCTGGACCATCACCGTCAGGAACTTCTAAACTATGTGTCTTGGGCTTAGACCTCCCCAGACAGCGGGTCCAATCCACCCCATCGATCGGGCCTGACTCTGTCTGGTTCGGGTCAAACTCCCCAAAGGCTACAAAATGAGTTTTTAGGCAGTGTCCAACCAGCTGCCTAACTTTGCAGCCCTGTCAACTTAAAGGAGGCATGCCATACCTGTTGTCAACTCAAAGCAGACATGTCAGCAGACACGTCATGCCTACTTTATCGGGTTGCGGGTTAGGGCAAAGTCTACATATACAGCCTTATTTGCACAAATGATGAGGGAATTCAACAAACAGAGAGCTAATACTCTGCAAAAATACAGACTTACCAGTAAACTCACCGAAACAAAATCTCTCTAAAAATACACCGGTAAACCCCACTCTCTCCTACTTAACATTCAGATTATCAACTTAATCTCAACTAACTTAAGCATCGGATAGGGGAATGAGGGAACACACCCCCCGTGTTGCTCATGTTTCAGGTGAACTTGCTCTTGCCAACGTGTGCTCAGCTGGAAGTAAGGTTTGGACTTTGTCAAAGATCGAAGTGGTTACAATAATAATATTCATCTAAATAAATGGACAAATAATTTTAACATATGAATTTAAAATTAAAAAAAAAAGGTAATGGAGAACTAAATATTGCTATTTATTCTTGTTACTCTTTATCAAGATATATAAGTGAGCGCAAGTTAATAACTTTATTGACAATAATATAATCCATTCATTTAAAAATATATGAGCTAGTTGACTTTTAGTCATTTGAGACATTCAAAATTTATAATTGGTATGCACTAATGGCGTTTGAAATAATAATAATAGTTTATAATTTTCAAATCATCTTAAAACTAATATACAACATGCTCTCATATTTAGGGATAAATAAAGAATATGCTAACAAAAATATGTTGACTTTTTTGTCCATTAAACTACAAAGTCTGTTGGTACACCTCTTAATGCATCTTAGTTGATAGGAGTTTATTGATCGTTTAGAGATTATAAAATTTAAATGCAAAAATAATTATATTTGATAGACTAAATATAAATTCAAAAAATTAAATTTGTAATTTATATCTAATTTTAACAAAAATAAATATAAAATTAAATTTAAATTACAAATTACAAATTACAAATTATAAATTAATAACATGTACGAAAGAAGCACATACTATTATTCGATTCAAAATTATGACAATTATAGGAGGAGTATATATAGCATGAGTAATCACATGGAATCCTTTAATTTGGACAGCTAGTTGAGTCCATTGGACTCAATTAGCAAGTCAAGCAATTCTTAACAAATAATTGGTTGCATTTCTTCCGGCTGAAGTATCATTAAATCATGCATATATTCATATCAAATTTATTGCTTAGCCAAGTGATGCATATATTCTTATCCTTCTAATTTCCAGGTGGTTTATAACTTCAAATCCGAACAAACAATTGTTTGATTTCTATTATTTCACTGGTCGTATCCCGCGCTGAATGGCTTATCTTTTTCCACTGGTTGCAAATGAGTGTCATGGATGTAAATCGAGTAATCGACCAAACGGTTCGGGTTTTAGTTGAACTTTATCTGATAAAAATTAAATTGGATATATTATAATTTGAAAAATGAACAAAATGTTCGCACATGATCTCATATATTGAGATATTGTGTAAGAACCCAAATTTTTGCAAACAATTAATAAAATAAAAATATTTCTCTTATGATGTCCAGTAGCATTTTTCTGCATCGCTACATTTCAAGAGTTGAGTTAAAATAACAAAATAATGACCAAGGTCATTTTGACAATTATTGTGCTCAAGGGCATTTCAGTTATTTTGACAAAAGTCATGCCCAATGGCATTTTGGTCATTTTGACAAGCGTTATGCTTGAGGGCATTTTAGTTATTTTGACAATAGATATGACCAAGGGCATTTTGGTTATTTTTGGTAAAAGTTGTGCCTAGGGACATTTTGGTCATTTTAACCTAGAAGTTAAAAAGTGTTCAAAATCACAAACCGATCAAAGATCTGGAATCAGCGCGAAAAATAGTGACTCGAAACGCCGTCGGATTTCTGATTTGACCTAAGTCCATAATTGACTGTTTGACCAGAGCGTCGTATGAAAAAACGAACAGCGCCGTTGGAATCGCAGCGTGCCAAAATGTAAGAATAGAGTATAATATTGTATTTTTAAAATTTTAACTTTTTAAATTATTATTTAATTATTAAATTATTCAACTCGCGAATCGACGCAAAATAGCATTTTGAATTTTGAATTTCAGCTCAGTTGACCAAGTGGGGCCCACATGCACAGTTCCCCAAGTTTTTGTCTTTTTCCCATTTTCCCCATTTTATTTTTCTTTTTACCCCCTTTCCTTTTCTGTTATTTTTCTCTTTCACCCCAAACTTTCTGCAGATTTCAGAATTTGCCATTTCGATGCAGATTCCCTGTCAAGCATCGAATTGGGGAAACTAACCTTCAATCCTCGACCTATATAGCACACTCTTTGGAACCCTAATCCATTGCGTAGCTGCATCGTCCAAAAATCCGACCTTTAAAACTTTTTTTTTCTCTCTTTTGTCCTGTTCTTGCGGGTAAGATCAAAGTTTGATTTTTTTGTTGTTAAATGTTAAATTGATGTTGTAGTTTGATGCCTAGGGCCTCATGGAAGATGTTTGAACAATCAATTAATGACCTTGAGCAAGGAATGTCTCGGATTAAACTAAGTTTCAGAACCCTAGGGTTCTTGGGGAAGTTTAGTTCGATCCATGACATGACAAGGTTGTTTATGTAAATTGATGTTGCAAAACGATCCATTGAGTCCGTAGGAAGTGTTCCATAGGGTTAAATTTGGGTTTTGAGCTTGCACATAGCCAATTCGATGATTGCCTGAGGTTGACGCCGGCGACCATGGCGTATTCGCCGTCGCCGAGGAAGATGACCTGGGACGGTTGACAAATTGCACTTTGGTCGTCGGGGATGTTGTTTTCCTGCCTTAGACGTATTTTCCCTCACAAATCTGCCTTCTCCCCGAGCTTTGGTAACTGTATGCGATGTTGGAGGATGGGTCAGCCGGCAAGCCATAGCTGCCGGAGGCGAAGGAGACAGCAGATCAAAAAGGTCAACCTGTCAAGGGTTGACCTGGTCAAACGGCCCAGGAATGAGCTTCTTTAGTTTTAAGTTATATTTTCAAATTTATTATTATTATTATTATTATTATTATTATTATTATTATTATTATTATTATTATTATTATTAATTATCATTATTATTATTATTATTATCATTATCCTTATTTTTAGTATTAATATTATTATTATTTTCATCATTATTAATATTATTATTATTTTCATTATTATTATTATTATTACTATTATTATTTTATTATCATTATTATTTTGTTACTATTATTATTATTGTTGTTATTATTATTATTATTATTATTATTATTATTATTATTATTATTATTATTATTATTATTA
>JAUMHB010080371.1:0-12574 GCA_032359685.1 Pittosporum tobira | reverse complement strand
TTAGCAAGAAAATTTTGAGATATGGTTGGTTTGTGCAACAGTACAATAATATATCATTATATGGGGTTGAGTTGTATAGTATATATAGAATGTTATTACGAAACGTTGGACGATTTTTTGGTCATGTAGCTACTTGGCACCTTTGTCTTCTGCCTTGGCGTGTTCTTAAAAAACACACACACACACACACACACACACACACACATGTATATAGAAGGCGGATGTATGTTTGTTGATCCAGTCCGTTCAATCAAGAATTGAACAATTGTAATTGAGTTGAATGAAATAGTGTTTATGTCACTGGATGATGGCTCATATATATATATATATATATATGTTTAATTTTAATTTTATTTTATTTTGGGAAATGCATTATTTATCCTAATCAACCTACGAATACTATAAATGAGTATATTTAACATAAGATTGACATGGGCCACGTTTATCACAATCTATAAAAAGTTAATTCACAAAGTTATATTTCTTCAATTTTTTATTTATGTATAAAAATTTTGTACCTTATTTATAATATTTTTAAAATAAATTCTAAAAAATAATTTTAAACAATTTATTTCTAACTATTTCAAATAAAATAAATACTTTCAAACATGCCTATAATTAGATAGGTTTGACTTCAAAATACCCTACCTCATTTATCTTCATAAACATATAAACTCATTCACATGTTAATGCTACACAGTACACATTAAAGAAGAACAAACTAACAGTCACCTGCATACACCTCTATTTTATATATATAAAAAATTACCTTTTAAAAATTTACAATTAATAAAAACTCCTTTTTATTTTACATTTATCTTTAAATATAATAAATAATTAATTTAATTATAATATTATAATAATAAAATTGTGATAGACTTGTATTAAATTTGAAAAAATAATGTCATTAAATACTAATCATTTATTATTTTTTTAAACAAAATTATTTTATCATATAACATAATATATTTTATAATATAATGTATACCACAAGATATATCACGTTATATCTATTTTTTCTCTAAAACTTCCATATGTCAGATTTATATTAAAAATAAAATTATTTTGATTGCTAGTTTAAAATGTTTCAAATAACTTTCTTTTCCCTTCATTTTCCCTCTCCTAATTCCAGATAGAATATGATAAGGTCCAAACCCTTAAAATTTTCGTGTCTGCCAAACACCCCCCTAAACTCGAGGGGCCCCAATATTCACCCCTCTTCCAAAGACTGTCTTTCACCTCTGAAACCCTAACATCGCTCACATCAATGGCGGCATCGTCAGAAAAACGATGTCTTTACGAGGTCCTCGGCCTCAAACTCGACTGTACAGCCGACGAGATCCGTTCGGCCTACAGAAAACTCGCTCTCCAACGCCATCCGGACAAGCTGATGAGGTCCGGTTTATCCCAAGACGAAGCCACAGCCTCCTTTCAAGAGCTCGTCAATGCTTACGAAATCCTCTCCGACCCGCGCGAACGAGCCTGGTACGACTCTCACCGTTCTCAAATTCTATTCTCACAATCACATTCAAGTACCAATTCTTTCACGTCAATCCCTAATTTATCATCGTTTTTCTCGAACTCCGTGTATTCTGGATTTTCCGATAAAGGAAAGGGGTTTTATAAAGTTTACGGCGACTTATTCGATAAAATTTATCAAAACGAAGTGAATTTTGCCAATAAATTAGGGTTAGGGGTAGTTAGTGAAGCTCCTGTAATGGGAAATTCGGAGAGTCTATATGCACAGGTGAATGCGTTCTATGGGTATTGGTTAGGCTTTGCGACAGTGATGGATTTTGCTTGGGTTGATATTTATAATGCGAGGGCTGGGAAGAGTAGGAAATCGAGACGTGTGATGGAGGATGAGAATAATAAGTTGAGGAGAAAGGCGAAGAGGGAGTATAATGAGACAGTACGTGGGTTGGCTGAGTTTGCTAAGAAGAGAGATAAGAGGGTGATTGATATGCAGGTGCAGAGGAAGAAGGAAATGGAGAGGAAGAAGGAGGAGGAGAGGAAGAGGAAGGAGGAGTTGAAGAGGGAGAAAGCGGAGAAGGCTATGAGGTATGAAGAGCCAGAGTGGGCGAAAGTTGAGGAAATCGAGGAGGAATTCAAGGAGGAGGTGGGTCCGGGGAAGAATGAATTATATTGTGTGGTGTGTAAGAAGAAGTTTAAGAGCGATAAGCAGTGGAGGAATCACGAGCAATCGAAGAAGCATAAGGAGAAGGTGGCCGAATTCAGTGAAGCATTCGACGATGAGGATAGAGAAAATGATGAAGAGAAAGTAGAAACACGAGAAGGAGAGGGAAATGGGTTTTTGTTGGCTGATGATGGTGTTGACAAGTTAACAGTGCAATTTGAGAACGATGTTGAAATTCGAGAACAGGAAGATGGTGGTGATGATGATGGGGGTGAAAATGAAGGTAAATCTAGTGAGGAGGATGAGTTTGTTGATGTTGATAACGGTGACGGATTGAAAAGAGTTGCTGTGGAATTGGGTTTGGATGAAGATGAAGCAATTACTCTTGAAGCAATGGTGTCTGGCCACAAGAAAAGGAAAAATAAAAAGGGGAAGAATAAGACTTCATCCGCAAAAGTTAATGTTGAGGTTGATATTGATGAGAATGAATTTATTGACTATAATGATACAAAGGGTACAATAAGAAACAGGGGAAATAGAAGACAGCAGGGCAGAGGGGCTGATGAAGAAGCAACGAGAGGTGAAGCCGCTGAAAACAGTAGTCAAGCTGAGGAGAATAGAGCTAATGAAGAAGAAGCAATGAAAGGCGATGGTGCTAAAATCAATAGTCTACCTGAGAAGAAAAGCGGGCCCTGCAACAGTTCACTTGCGGAGGAGATAACTTCTTCACATTCTTTTGTTGAAAATGGGACTGATAGTAGCAAAGACGAGGGTCTTTCAGAAAAGAGTCGTAAAGTTTCAAAAGCAGTGGCAGCTGATAAGAAAGGTACCAGCAAGAAGGACACAACTACCAAATCAAAGAATGCTTCAAAGAAAATGAAACAAAAGGTACGATTACTTCTAGATATCATTTTCCACCTTTTTCAGATATTTATAAGTAATATGAGCTCATGTTATGCTACTGTTGGTACTCTAGACTGTGTTAGCATACGAACAAACCAGCTTGCTCAATACAACATCCAAAAATTTTCAGATTTAATTGTTTATGTTGTTTTATACTCCCCCCATTCCATACTGTAAGAGCATATTGCTAAAAAAAGCTAAATATTAAGAATAATACACACCTCATCATTTGGAATTATTTCTAACGAGTTCACAAGCTGTCAGCAAGTTTAGTTTTCAGTTTTCAAGTAACTGAGAATTTATGTATCAAATGGAGCACTGTCAGACTAGAAGGATTTTTTCCCGTGGGCAGAAGTTGGATATCAAATTTTAATATTCAATTATATTATTGTACTCTTTCATGTCTAATACAGTAATACTATCCAACATTTATGTATTTGATCTCAGCCAGCAGCAAAAACTTTTCATAATAGTAACATGTGTGACAAATGTGGAGGAGACTTCGAATCAAGGTATCATAAAACTCTTTCGTTGCTTTATGTGGTGATCCCTCTGTTCCAAAATTAGAAAAAAACAAGAGTTTTTATGATTAGATGTTCCATTAGAATTTTTACATAAAATGAAAGTGCTTCTAAAGAAAGATTTTTTTCAGCAATGGTGTGAAATTCATCTGTAATTATTATGAAATGATAAATTAGGAATACTAGTGTTTTTTGGTACTAAAATAGAAACATATCTCTAACTTTTGAACGTACTAAAAAGGAATAACCATCTTTAATTTTGGAACAGATACAATATCATTCATTGCTTTAGTTGTTTATTCATGCATTTCTTCCTTTCTCGAAAACAGGAGTAAACTACACAAGCATTTGAGTGCTACTGGTCATGCTACGCTGAAATCACAATAGGCATTCGTTTATTAAGTCACAAGTCATTTTTAAATGGTAAACCATAAAAGAAGAAATAAAGTTTTGCCTAGCGCAAGTATCTTGATACGAGAATTCATACATTTTTGTGGCTTCACTGGAAGGATACGCTGGTTGGATGGGTCATCTTGTGTACCAGGTGAGGTAGAAGCAAATGATTCCATTACAGATTTTAATTTATTTTTTCTTGTGACAATTTTGATTAGCGATAAGAGAACAGGAAAATTGGTTTTGGGCTGATACATAAAGCCTTGTAAGGAGAATGATGTATCTGCCTACTCTTGAGAGATGTAGACTAAATTGTAAAACTGTCTCCTCTGTTTTGGGATTTTTTACAATTTCGTCCCTAAACTTCAATAACCCCCAAAACTGTCCCTCCATTATACATTTTTTTTTTTTTTTTTGCAAAACACTTTTTTGTTATGTTTTCCGTCTGGATCTGTTAGTCAACAGGGGTAAGACCGGGCTATTAAGACTAAATTGCAAAAATCAAAGGTGTCAGGATTGCAGTTGGAAATACTATGTTTAATTTTTGCATCTTTAATTTTTGCAATTTAGTCCTCATAGTCCGGTCTTACCCCTGTTGACTAACAGATCTAGATGGAAAACCTAACAGAAAAACGTTTTGCAAAAAAAAAACAAAAACTGGAGGGACAGTTTTTGGGGTTATTGGAGTTTAAAGACGAAATTATAAAAAAATTTCAAAACACAAGGGACAGTTTAGTCAGAGATGTAAGGCCTGTTTGTGTTGTTTTATTACATTTATTAATTTTCTTGCTACATAGCCTTTTTGACAGGCCTGATGTAATTCCTGTTTCGTTTGCATTCTGTAATCGATTTGATCTCATGGCTAATGAAAATGTTGTAAAAGCTCTTATTAAAAGAAAAATATTGTAAAAGCTAAACATAAGATTTTCTTAGAGAAAGTAAATTTATACTATACTATTTCAAATTATGGGCAATAATGGCTATTGAAAACCAAGGTATATATAGCCTCTTACGCTTGTCCTCCTCTCGAGTGTGAAAACTTTCTTTCACATCTCTATACGGTATAAATGAATCTGAATTTAATATAGGTTTTTAATTTTTTTCTGCAAAAAAATAAAAAAAAATTAGAAAAGAATAAGTTAACAATTTTTTTTTTTAAAAAAGTTCTTGCAAAAACTTCAAACAATATACTATGGTTTAAAAAATTACTAAATAAATCGTTGGAAGTTTCATCAAAAAGAGTTATAATTTTCCATAATCCAAATGTCGACTTGAAAATTTTATCAAAATTAATTTCTTAAACGTACCTTTCTTTATAATATAGATAGATAGATAATAGAGTTGCTTTTCAAAAAAGAAAAAAGTAACTAATTAATTACGATAGTTGAAGGTTTAGCAGTTAATATGTCCTAGTCCGAGGGTATTGTAAGACCCGTTTTGAGTGTAATTTTCTGAAGAGAGTTCGTTTGTAATTCTCCATATTATTTTTTATTTTAATTTTAAAAAAAAAAAAAAAAATGAAGAAGCAACATGCACATTTAAATAGTCCACTTACACAAGTAGGTAACAGACGTCCTAATTGTCCAATTGACCTTATTAAGTGAGCCCATAAATAGGCTTTTCCTACCAAACATATAGGAGAGTTTCCACAAAAAATAGTGGCCTAGGTAGGTAGGGAGGTTAACGACATAAAAATAACCTAGAATTTATAAGATTTACCAGAACATTACTAATAATCACAATGCATTAGTGGAAGCTTCGTGTATATAGGCAATGGCTTCCTCTTCTGAGAGCTGCTTTCCTTCTACCAGCCCTTTAACCAATGTATTCACGTAATCTTTGCTCGGTGCACATAACGGAAGCTTACCATCTTTAAAACTCTCAATGTCAGAAAGCGGGCACCTGATTTTTTTGCAATAAAAATAAAATAATTTTCATCCATATATGATAACGCTTGCCAATAACAAACTGTAGACGCTTTAAATATAGATAGTATGAAGAGGTTTCAAAGAAAATGTGCTTACGTCATTGTCAGCACCGGTATATCATCTTCCTTTCCCAAATAAACTACATTATGATACCAGCCTTTCTGCATTGAAAATATACGTTTTTTCCATTTTTTTTTTATTAGCTAGATTTATCATCACAGTCTGACTACACGTGTGCCAAACAAGAAGTGTATCACTCAAAGTCTACGAGGCATACCTTTAGAGCTTCCACAGATGGGCACTGTTTGTTTGCAATAGCATGTAAAGCAGTCAAATCAAATAAAGGAGAGTTTGTGTCAAGGCTAGTAGTGTTCTCCTGGAGCAAAACATCATTGAACTGCTCAAGCCTGTAAAGTAAACGCCAGCATAATAACTCAATTTTTTAATAAAAATATAAGAAATCCCAAGTGCTACTTTTCACTCGTTGAACTTACATTATTCAAAAATATTACAACCAGTAAAGTTGTATGTTTAGGATTCCGTACAGATTACCCCTACCTCCGCTTCAAGATATAAGAGCATTTACTGACTTTGAAAAGTCATTTGGAATATTTTAAAAATCAGAATTGTCATGAATTTATTTGATATTTTAAAAACTAATTTTTGTAACTAATGGTACTTTTTAAGCAGTTCATAATGTTCCAATCGCATGGGCTATAATCAAATAAGGTCACGTCAAATTTTAATTTGAAGATGTTGTAAATTGACTTTTCAAAGTAAAAAATGCTCTTATGTTATGAAACGGACGGAGTAGAGGAGAATTTTAAGAGAGACGAAAAGAGTCACATACGTAATTCTATAGAGGCACATGTAAGTTTTATCCTCGGTGTTGCTTTCAGGACGAAGAAAAGCAACTCCCCCGGGGCCCCATGTACTAGTAAAATCACGGCCAAAGAATAAACGATGAGGGACAGTCTTCCACATAGTCTCTTTTGGCTTGCTTTTGTCCATTGAACCACAGCATGGCTTTCGCATGCCTTCTATCTACAATTTAGATAAGTGCATGGGATTAGGAAAATATAGAACTTGAACAAATATTTAATATACTCCTCCAGTTGTGACAACGACTCCTTCGTAATTTTCATTCAAACGGTACTCTATATTCGGAATAGGAGGAAGTATAATGTTGTTTATACGTCCTAAAATGTGTTAATAGCATTCTTTTCATAATGACATTCAGTTTTTCAGAAATTTTTGGAATGTTAAGAACAGTTACTCCATACTAGTTTTGGTAGGGTTGGATTCATTTAAAAATTAAAAAAAAAAAAAAAAAAAAAAAAAGAATCTTTAAGTGACTTTGAATAATTTTACCTGTCCACCTTCAATATAGCATTGAAATCTTGGTTGGCACATATTTGATCCGAAAGAAGCATACCAGACATCAACCTTTGAAAGCTCTGACCTCCAAGAGGGCGAAACAGAGGTCAAATCATCTGTGCAGTCAAGTATCATTAGAATACAGAAATTAAATAGTGAAAGATTCATTTAGCAAGAACCTTGATAACTTCAAAAGAAAAAAAGGAGAGAGAGAGAGAGAGAGCGAACAAAAAACACAAAAAAGAAAATTGGTAACTTCATTTATTCACCATCATTATTATCTTCGACAACTTTAAGCTTCGAAAGAGGTTGTATAACATCATGAATAGCCTCCTCGAAATCCTCTGATACTGTACGTGGACCATTATCATACTCGCTGTCCGAGTCAGATCTTGGAATCTATGAGAAAAAAATAGCATTATCAGAAACCATAATTATGATTAGAGCTCTTATATGTCACAAAAGATAAGGAAAACAGTAATTATTAAACAATGAGGAATTCAATATACAGCATCTAAAAGGGCGTTCCACCCATTATCCAGCTTCAGATTTGCCAAAAATGCATTGAAAAAAGTGAAATTTACCTGAATATGAGGTGTTTTCCTACTGGTTAACTTCTCGGGTAATTTCTCTGAAAGTATCGGCCAATATTCACTCAATTCTTCACGGACCTGAAGATATTGTTTGTAACTTGTACTAATTATTCCTAAACATAAATAAAGATAATAAGTACTTAATTACAAAGAGAGCCAAGAAGTTATTAGAAGTTACTATTACCACCGATATCACTCGCCATGTTGACTCAAATGGGTAAGCATTTGAAAATCCAGTAATAATGGGTTTGTCTTCTAACAACACCTCTACACAAGCGAGTACAGAATTTGCTATTGAATCAAGGTTGTATCCTCCTTCTAGTGCCATAACAATCCTTCCCCCAGCAAACTCCATCAACTAGATAAAGCATCCATGTAAGCATATTAATTGTCAATGATTTAAAAATTAAATACTCTCTCTGTTCCAGAAATAGAGTCATATTTGTCAAAAAAATCTTATCTGCAAAAAAAAATTCCATTTTGATTAACGAAAACCACAGAGTCACAACTTCTTTAATGCTGACCTTTTTCAACATGACAGAATACCCATACGGTGTAACACAACATCCACCAAGAGGATCATCAATAGCTGTTCCAAGCACATTATCCAAAAAGGTTAACAAAATGAATTGACTTTGGTTCCTCTACCAAATTAAGAGAAAGAAAAGTATTTTTTTTTTAATATATCCAGTTAAACAAAATTATTGAAAAAGTTTCATTAATACAAAATCTAACCTGCATCAAATCCTGCAGATATTATAATCAAATCAGGATTAAATTCCTTGGCAACGGGAATGAGTATATGTTCCCAAACTGCGAGATAGTCTGCGTCCCCACACTGACCATTCTCCCAAGGAACATTTATATTATATCCTGCACCCCGTCCTTCTCCAATCATAGTATGAGATCCATCATCGCTAGCTGGATAGAAGCTCCCAAACTCATGTCTAATTATAAGGCATATTAAAATATAAAATTACAGAATCCATACGTTCCACCAGAACAAAAAGACCAATCAGGTATTTGAACAGTTTATGATAACTAAAATTTTTTTTCTCAATTCACATGTACCTGTGCACTGAGAAAAATAGAACCCGAGGATCCTTCCAGAACATTTTCTGAGTTCCATTTCCATGATGAACATCCCAATCAACAATCAAGATTTTTTGAATTCCCAACTACAGCATGAAAATAAATAAATTTATCATTATTAGGCTAATACATAGAAATCATGATCATTTTCACGATAATTTAACATAAATTAACTAAATCAACTAGCTCTCACTCTTTCATTCAAGAGATAACTTGTAGCTATTCCAACATTATTGTACAAACAAAATCCCATTGGTTGATGTTCTTCTGCATGATGTCCAGGTGGCCTAACAATAGCAAAAGCAGAATTCAATTCCCCCTTCGCAACTTTCTCAGCAACCTACAAGAGCAAAAAACTTAAATTAACACTCTTAAATTGGACTCAATTAACCAGTACTTAATGTACTGGAGAAATGATTAAATTTAGAGGCAAAATGAATAAGGATAAGTTAGATTCATGCAGTAAAAACTTCCATTCCACCCAAGGAAATCTGAAGTGTGCAGACCTCGGAGACAGAGCCGGCAGCAAGATAAGCAGCTTCTGAAGAACCTTCATTGAAATAAATCGAATTGAATTTTGCAGAAGTCCTTTTCTGGGAATCCAACCTTTTGGAACTTATATTCTTAATCAAATCAATGTGTCTTTTTGTGTGAACCAAAGCAATATTTTTATCGTCTGCTTCTTTGGCATTTACAACCACGCATCTGAAAGAGAACAATCATGAACAGCATCAAAAAATTAACATCACACTAAGCATTGATATAATTAAAAGCCTTGAAAAGTAGCATGAAAAGGAAATTGAAAAAATAAAAATAAAACTAACAAGCCTTTTCTCTTTTGGTTAACTGTATGAAAATTATCGGTCCAAATTAAGTTACAGAAAAAGAAACTTATACCGTGCGAAATTCAGACAAGCTTTAAGGGCATATTACAGTCACTGTTAACATAAGAGAATACAAATAATCATATAGTGATATAGATCATCAGGAAATATGAATCAACTCTCTAGTAGTTGTTACTTTATAAGTTGGTAATCTCTATCAATTGTAAATTGTCTATACAATAAATTTTTTCCAAACTGCTAACTTACAAAATTTTGTAGGTCATATAAGTATAATAGATAGAGTTTTGAAAGAGGCACAAACTGATGTGATACTCAACTCAACTGCGTTTTTTTGCCCAAACTAGTTGCAGTTGGCATGAACGATGTAATAAGAAACAAATATATAATTTATCAACTAAAAGTCAATGTCTTTTAACATAATCCTATCACAATTTTGGTAATAGAAAATCTTATTTTGTTATCCACCAGCCGAATTCCTCTAATGGTATTTATCACTAACTCTATTTGAAAATAAGAATTGTTTTTTGGTTGACATTTTTTTTTTGTTACTAAGATTTGCATTAATACATTTTGACATAATTTTCCTCAACAATTCTTTTGGATAATAAATTTTACTCTATAATGAATAGTATCGAAAACATAAAAAATATATGTTCAAGTGTCTCGAATACAACACTTAATATTCAGAAAAAAGTTAGGTCAGAGGCATACTCCCGTATTGCAATCACTGCATATGTGGGTATTTCTCATCTATAAATATGTCTCAATTTTATATATGTGTGTGCGCGTGTGTGCACGCGTACGCACATTTGTGTATGTATGTAGTTATATGTACATAATGTGCGTGTGTGGCCTCAAGCTTGTGTAATGGTCTTGGTAATGCGTTCAGTACGAGAGTATTGCTTACGCTTTTTAAGCCCCTGAAGTGCGTAACACTGATTTAAAAATTAAAAAAAGAAAAAAAAGTTTTCTTTATAGGTAAGTTTGGCTCCATGTATGGGGATTGGAACAAGCGGCTTGGAGTTGGTGGACAAAGAGACTTGGTATGTGGCATTGTGTAACTCACATTGTGAGATAAAATTCAGTATCATGGTGATATCATGTCATCATGCGTATAGCGTACATCATTCAAAATCCAGATACATATATAGCCACAAAATCAGCTGAAATTGTTGTCATTCGGTAAACTAACAAGATTGTAGCTTCACTGCTAAAAGTATTCTCTCTTGTTACTTTGTTGAATGACAATAATTTTAGGTGATTTCATGACTGAATACTAAAATTTGATTATTATCTTCTGAGTGTGCAACAATACTATAATTCTCCACATTAGGGTCAGTGGTATTCCCATATGAGCGAGTATAATGGCTTGTTATATATCTGAGAAGTTAGATTATAGGAACAGACATAAGTTGCTGGTTATATATCTGAAAAGTTTGATTATAGGAACAAATATAAGTCTTCACAGCAATTTACAACCTCTGTTCCAAATCTACTAATTTATTTCGACTTTTTGAGTCAAATTTGAGGAATCTAAAATTCAAAATTGACATGAATTATTTGATTTTAGTACAAACAATTATAACTGTAGTAGACTAACTAAAATGTTACTACCAGTTACCACACGTTTTACAATCAACACTTTAAATGAACATCATCTTCTTTGAAATTTAGGATTTCCGAATAGACTCAAGAATCAAATTGTATCTGTAATTTTGGAACTGATGTAGTATTAACTAGTTCAACCGTAAAGCAACGGGAACTGGCTGATTTAGAAAAACATAAATAAATTTTATACTCTATTACATACATATAGATATGAATACCTGTATATATTGTATATTATATAGAGAGAGAGGGAGCAGAGAAAGCAACCTGTGGTGAATACCGGCGGATTGCAACTTGTTCCAGATGGAGCGGATCCGATACGGGTTCTCCGGATGCTCCTCGCCACGAGGAGTGAAATGCTTACACATCCTCTCATCGTATATCAGCCCAACACGACGTCGGTTTGGAATTCTCCCATTTTCACTGTCACTTCTCCAGCTCTGCGATTCTGATGACTCCATTGATTTGATTTTGATGATTTCCCTATGTACTGCTGTATTTATTTCTACATAATCAAGGAATGAATTTGGAAGGTGGTTCAAATATGGAGGGATTTGAATTTTAAAAAGGCGAGATAGTTGTAGCAAAATGATGACTCCATTTAATTTGGAAGAAAATTGAGGGTAAGTGATTTTGATTTTGGGACTAATATATATTTATATTAGACTCCTAACCTTTATTACTCTTTCCCCACCTTTTTTTTCGCTTACTTAAATTTAAGAAAATAATGTTAATGGGGCCGTCGCCCGTCACATTGTTGGCGGCATTTTAGTGCATCGGAATATGTATATTGTGTTGTATTTATTGTACATTCATATTTTAATTTATGTATAATATATGCAACATGATATCTTAAAACCAATCAATTCAATTTATATTGATTGATTTTTCTCTACACTTTAAAATTCATTAGATTCACTGAAAACTATTTCATAAATATAAATTATATTAATAGAATTGTTTTTGGCTATTGAAAATAAGAAAGTGTTCATAAAGAGAGATCGTGAGCGAAATAGAATTAATAATGTTTTTGAAAACCTCACAACTATAATTAATTAATCAATATTATTTATTTAAAAGAATTGTATCAATTTAATCATTTTATTAATTAAATTTAATGTTCTTATAGTACCATTTTTCATATATTATTGTTCTTAATAAAGTGACATGTCAAAAA
>JAUMHB010080349.1:0-12182 GCA_032359685.1 Pittosporum tobira | reverse complement strand
TAGCTGGATCATGCATCATAGATGTGTCAACTTATGTCTCCTTGCATATGACAATGAAAGATATATACTGTTGTTTCTGACAAAAAAAAAAAAGAAAAAAAAAAGAAGAAAAAAAAGAAAGAAAGAAAATCATTAATTTACCACAACTCCGGTGCCCTAGAATCCCTTTATGCGAAATTGATGACCATCTTGAAAGTTGCATACGAGAATTGAGATATTTAGATCTGTAATGTACATTGTACTTACTGAGATGCAATTTATAAACAGTAAATGCTAGTAGGAGTATTTCTTTTGGTTTTAGTTTTTAGTTAACATTTATAAATAATACTGCTACCCAAAAATAAAATATGTGAAAGTAAGATTGCCATTTAATATTCGATAGGTAACTCATGAATTTTGTGATTGAACACTAATATCCTTGAATATATATCCCGGAAACTTACATAATCTTTAAAAGTACTAATCCATCTAAGTGACCATATAAAGTTTAGGATAGCTAGAATAAGGCATGGTTTCTCCCCTATATATGTTATCCTTATTGCGAACTATACATGGATATCTGGTACATGATAGATCATTTACAGCAAATCTAGAGCATTTCAGTAGATTGCATTGTACTAGATCTAATTACCATTAATTACGGTAAATTCTGCCTTGTAGCTCGTTTTCTGAGAGTCAAATGCAAAAGCATATTTTCATAAATCTGGGGAAAATGAAGTCCACCCACTGTCAGCTTGCTTCTAATGCAATTGTAACCTGGCACAATTTTTCAAAATTAGTAATGAGCGGATTAACACCAAACAACTAAGCTTTGGTTCTCATAGAACTTGTAAGGGAGATGTTTACCCCAGCTTCTTTGTTTGTGCTGGTGTTTCATCGTTCTTCTGTGCGGTTGACTGGCTTAGCTGGAGATTGATGAGTCCATATGGGATGTGGGAGTTTCGGTTTGCTCCATTCGCGCCCCCTTGTCCACTAACCTGGGGCCCAGAAGGCTAGAACTCGTGATTAAGGTTAATTGGTAAAACAACTATCATTTTTCTTGTCCAAAAAAATTTAAAGAAGGTATATATGTTAGGCTTAAAAGTATTTTTGACCCTGTGTTGTTATCACTTTTAGACATTGAACCCTGAAAAAAAAACCTTTTTGAAATCGAACCTCAATTTTCATACATTTTTTGAAATTAAATCTTCCGACGAGTTTAATTTCAAATTTGGCCAGAATATTTAAATTTTTCCGACTATGCAAATTTTCAAAGGGGCATTAAGTAATGTGAAATTACATTTTTACCCTTCCCCCGGGCAAAATTGAAATTGAACTCGTCGGAAGGTTTAATTTCAAAAAATGTACGACCATTGAGGTTCAATTTCAATTTTTTTTTTCAGGGTTCAATGTCTAAAAGTGATAACACAACAGGATCAAAAATACCTTTAAGCCTATATGTTAATATATGCCTACACCTTTTTCTGGAATTCAGTATACTCTTGGCGGATGAGGTTGATTTTATTATACAATTCTATATTTTCTTGATGAATGAGACTCCCCTGTGACAAAATAAATGGTATTCAGTTCCTTTACGATTTATACAAATAAAAGAATAAGGATTTGTAGCTGTTTTGGACGATGACCTTCCTGTTCAGTTCTTTGATTTCGTCTGTTAAAGTTCGCTCCTGCAAATAAAGTAAACTACTCAAGATCAAGCATATTGTATACGGTAAATTCAGTTGTTTTAATTTAGAAGGATCAAACATCTTTTACCTTTTGCATACAAACACCTTTCAAACTTATTTCCAGTCGATTTTCCAAGTTCTGTAAATCTTTGATGGTCAAACCGGTAAGTTGTTCTCCCAACAGCTGCCTGCAGTTATATTGTAGAGAAATTATAGAGTACTTTACCGTGATCTGCATATTCCTATGTTCATTCTTTTACTCGGTTAATTTGTCATCCGTGGGGAACAATATGTTCATAATCAAATAATTCTCGGTCTCATTTCTGAAAGCACATTATACATTTATTTTTTTATAGACGATTTTGACCCCAATGATGGATATTAGAACTAGAGACATTGAAGTTCTTCCTCGAGGAAACTAATGCTTCGGTTATTGCCCTCATTCCTAAAGTTAAAAATCCCTCTACAATATTATGTTGCAATACTATTTACAAGTGCATCTCTAAAATCCTTACCACCCATCTCAAGTGGACTCTTTCTCATCTCATCTCTAAATCTCAAACCGCCTTTGTCATGGAGAGAAATATTGGAACAATACTCTAATTGTCCAGTAACTTTTCCACAATTATCATAGGAATGGTGGACTTCCGAGGTGTGCTATCATGATTGATCTCGGGAAGGCTTTTGATTCAATTAGGTGGGACTTCCTGTGTGACATCCTTAAGAAAACAAGTCCCCCCCCCCCCTCTTCTAAACTTTATCTCTTGGATATGAGCTTGTGTTACTATGGCTATGCTTTCTGTTAGCTAATGGTGCATTGCATTGTATTTTATAGGAGCCCTTAGAGAAGATGACCCCTTATCCCCCGTATCTCTTTGTTTTGGTTATGGAAGCTCTCTTTACTTTTCTTAATAACAACCCATTCTCAAATTCTTATAAATATCATTGGAGAATCCATGAAACAACTCTTGCTTATCTTTATTTTGCAGATGACCTTCTTGTCCTCTCTCATGGTGACACCCCTTTTGGTAAAAATCATATACTCTACCATTCAAAAAATTTTGAAGCTGCAGGCCTTACTCTAAACCCTATCAAAAATCAATTCTTTCTTGCAGATGTTCCTTCCACCTCCCTTTCCTCCCTCCAGTTGCAATAGAAATACTTGAGTATCTTCAAATTCTCCGCGCTAATCTCCCAATCAAGTTCCTCAGTGTCTCTCTTATTTCTAGACTTACCTATACTAACTGTCTCCCCCTTATAAAAAAACTCATCGCTCAAGTCACTTCCTAGACTTCCAAATTTCTTTCCTACTCAGGTTGCCCCCATCTCATGAAAACTGTCCTCTTTGCCATAAAATCTTACTGGCCTTCTAATTTCATCCTGCCTAAAGCCATCCTTAAAGCTATCCAAAATATGGTGCTAAGGTACATCTTGGATCCAAATCTCTCTCATTCATAAAGAGGGTGGCCTTGGTGTCAAATCTTTGGAAGAGGGGAATAAAGCTCATATCCTCCATCTTTGGCATGTCATTCAACCTTCTATGACCTCTTTCTGGGTTACTTGGGTTAAAAAACTATTCTCAAGCATAAACACTTCTGGCTTATTGATATTGCTTCAAAGATTTAGACCTCTTCTCCACTTAACTCAATCTCCAGACCTGCCAAAGACTACTCACTTACGAAATAGGCCTTAGCCTATGCCTATAGACAAGCAAGACAAAACCAGAGAGCTAACTAAGCAGTAGCCACCTGAAGACAAAGCAGGCATGTAGACTTAAGGGAATAGAGAGGGTTTCATTCCACTACCACAATTGTTTTTGGATTTGGAGGAAATCCTCAAGCTCCAAGTTGTGGACATTTGATAATTATGTTCTCTAATTTTTTGCTAATGGGTCATCTTTTAGCCTTTGATTTGATTATTGACATGATGGCCAAATCTTCTCTAATTCACTTTACTTGTCTCTTGTGGTTACTCTACTCTTGGTCTAGATGCAAGCAAGAGTGGATCGAATGCAAGAGTGAGCAATATTATTGTTGATGGTTAGAGGAGTAGAGACTCCAAGAACATCATGCAGGGAAGGATATCCCTGCTACTATCCTCGCAAAGGATGCCATCAATCTGGTAAAGTGTTGTCTACATAGCTCCTGAAAATTTTAGCAATCTAAAGAACATGATTTAATAAGTGTCTGGCTACTTTAGTTTGGCCTGCTTGATTCTCATCGGATATTTATTTAGGCTACCTATTTTTGCCTTTATTTTATCTTCTTTTTTGGGCTACATGTTTTGCCACTTCTAGTTTTTTAATGGGTTGAGCATCAAGGGTCATGTGTTCTATCTTTTCCTTTATCTCATTGGGATATGCCCATTGACATTGTAATTATATTCCTTCTTTTATTTTTAAATTTTTTTTTGCATTATAAATAGCTTAGCTAGAAAAAGGGTAGAAGTTATTCCTTGAGGTTTCTGATATTTTTCCCATCCCTTGAAGACAAAAAATTGTTGCTGAGGAAGAGAGTACCATACATAACTTATCCAAAAAATGAAAGGTACAACACATGTGGAGGACAAGCAGTCCTTCCAATTGAAAACCAAAAGACAATAAACAAAAAGGTTTAAGAAATAATTTCATTAAAATATTAATATGAATGAGTACATTTCTAGTCTATAGTGAAATATTTAAGCCATATCGATCATATCTAGTAAATGGGAATGTATCACATTTATAAAAATAAAATAAAATAAAAAGACATGACTCCACTACAAAGATCAATTGTTATGCAGCTACCAGCTCCTAAGAATTAGAGTAAAGTCCATTTTGCAAACCCTAAGTATACATGATGTTCCAAATTGCCCATTTCGCTTCCAAATATGTCAAACTTCACGTCTTAACAAATAGTTTTATATCAAATTGCACCATCCAAACAAAAATCTGTTAACTCCACTAATGACATTTTATATGTGCTTTGAACGTGGAATTTAAGAGAGGATAAACAAGTCATGAAATTTACACAATATTTTTTTTAAATATCTATTTGTTTAGTAAATTATCAAAACCCAGATGCGAAAAGCTAACAACTTGGTTTAGAAAGAATCTAAACTCAGATGCAAAATCTAACAAGTAATCAAGATGCAAAATCTACCAAAGTAAGCAAGAAAATCAATCAAGACTATAAATTGAAGAAAATGTAGCTACAATGTAATGTATCTTGTAAGATGAATATTTTTAACAAACATGTCATTTTATCTAAAAAGTTGAACCTATAAGCTTTCAAGATACAATGTAGTGTACCTCCTATAGCCTCCTATTAATTTGTGTAAATAAAAAAAAAAGAGAATTGAGGTCAAAGAGAGAGTATCCTGTGAGGTTAACATGCAAATAAATGTTGAGCTGGATGAAGAGCTCATACATTTGAGCCAGATCAGTTGCGTTTCCATGGGATTAGAGAATAGTAGAGGTGACCATGGGATGCCTCACATAGACTGCATGCCACTATTTCAATCCCTCTTTTGGTAAGCAATTTGGGAACTTCGTCGTTTTCATGGTTAGGGAAGGGGCTAAGAAGCAGTATGCCAGTGAGATGGTTGGTGAGAAGGTTGTAGGAAGGTGAGTTTGGTGGGAAGAAGGCAAACTTGGCCACCATTGATGATGTCATCTTTTACATGGGAATCCCGTGTGCAAAGCACATTTAAGGCGGAATTAATGAAGTTGATTGATTTTTGTTCGGAGTGTGCAATTTGACTCAAAAGTGCTAGTTAAGAGGTGCAATTTGACATATTTGAAAGGGCAGGGTGCAATTCAGAACAATGTGCACACATAGGGGGTGCAAGAAAAAATTTACTATAAAAATTGTAAGCTAATGATCTACTTTCCAAATAGGAGATGACAATTACTAGTACCTGTGGCTTTCTTGCAAGTATTGAAGTTGTTGCCTCAAGCTTGCTACATCACCTTGCCAAAACTAACAAGAGAAAAACCCAAATGTCCAAATTAAGAAAATCCAAATTGCGTAATAATGTGTATTAATAGTATATGACAATTAAAAGTTGCTTTTCTTAGACAGGAAGTTAAAAGTCTCATACACAAATTACATTTATATCTTGAAACTAATGACTTGATTATAAATGTGTGTTTTTTGCATTGTTCATTGATACCTAAATGAGATATATTTTAATTTAAATTGTTACTTTTTATTTTAATTTTTTGAAAAATTGAATATCTAAATAAGATATATTTAATTTTGTTGATTGCACAATTTTCAATATGGTAGTCAAAATGGAAAAGAGGAATATGTTTCTAATTTTCATCCATTGCTTCTAGGTAACATTAAATGGTACCAGAGCTATGCTCATTTCATCAGGTCTTACATTCAAATAC
This sequence comes from Pittosporum tobira, assembly GCA_032359685.1. NCBI lineage: Eukaryota > Viridiplantae > Streptophyta > Magnoliopsida > Apiales > Pittosporaceae > Pittosporum > Pittosporum tobira. The sequence goes on along the minus strand of JAUMHB010080349.1, from coordinate 6,140 downwards.
TTCAACTTGCATTTGTGTCCCTCTTATGTTATCAATGAAAAATGGTATTAGAGTATTATTTTGACTTTTTAAAGTCAATTTGTTACATTTTTTAGTTTAAATTTGATTTGAATTAATTTAATTTGAGTCAATTTGATTATATATATCGTAAACTCTACTCGTGATTGATAAGGCTCAATTGATACTTGCTAACTACTCAATAAGTAGTTGAATCGATTGGAAATAAGTGATTCTTTAAGTGTTCAACTCGAGCTCAAACTAGCTGACCTTTTTCTTTATTACTCAACTCAGCTCGACTCTGCTCATCATAGAAGCCTTAGTTTTTGATATGTTCGTCGTAGGGGAGTAGCTTTTGGTTACATTCTGTATAATATCTCTGCTTGTTTCCTTCAATTGCCAATGTTTCCTAGCTAGTAATATATGCAGTATGGGACGTACATTCTATTTGAGTGAAAAAATCATATGATGGAATTAGCAGCATAAATTTTTTGTTGAAATAACTCAACATAAAAAGATCGTATCTAGTATACAAGACTCCGGATAATAGGAAGGGTTTGGGAAGGGCAAGTTGTGACTTGAACTCGTGACTAAATGTTCAACAATGAGCACTAACTGTCTATTTATGCTTTTTTTTTCTTTGATATCTATATTATAAATATATAATAGTGGTACATTCGTATCTTCTGGGAGTAGTTTCAAACCCATACTCCACTAACCGCCACATGTAAACTTCTTTCATTTCATCTTCGTTTAGCATTAATAATTTTTCTTATAAATGAATTATCTTTCAATTGAATTACTTCGACTTGAAATTTGCAGATTCATGAGCCTCAGAAATTTCATTCTTCTGCAATGCAAAGAAAGAGGCATTAGCTCATGGCATTGCCTGTTGTGGACTATTGTTTCAATCCTTCTGTGATGCATGTCCCTACTTTCTAATTGATCATAACATTGGATTCAATTGCAGAACCACTTGGTGGTTGTTCGAAGAGAACTCCAGGCTACCATGCTCCATCCTTACGCCTACCTTAATTTTAATTTTATTATTTTTGTGTAGTGTTTTTTTTGGGGAGATGTTTGGGATGGGGGAGTGGGGAGGGTGGGTGGGGATGGTTAGCACGAAACTAAAGTAAAAGCTTAATAAGTCTATTTGTTTCTTATCCATAGTTCTTACCTCCAGTCTACAGGCTCGACTTTCCATTGTGGGGTTCTCTTCAAGACGAAAATTGAGCTCAGGTCCTTAATTTGCTGCGAGTCTCGTAGTATAAGGTCATGCTTGAGGTAAGACAAATGATTTGCCGAGTGAGTTTGCTTCTTTTATATATTTATATATGTGTGTGTGTATGCGCGCATGCGCTTTTCTCTCTGTATGTGTGTGTGTGTCTATGAGTGTGTGTATTCCTAACTAGTATAAAGTTGTCTTCACTCTTTTAGACAGTAATTGATATTGCACTAAGAGGTCAACAACCAAGATGATGGTAAGCTAGCTTTAAGTCTCAGTTTGATATCTAGAATCTTCTCAGATTGTTTAATAGAAATAATTTGCATGCTCTGCCTTGTTTGAAGCTCCATTAACTAGGAGAATTACTGACGCACTTCGACGTCGGCGCTAGGATTCGGTCTCAGCAAAATTATCAATACTCTTAGCATGGCTGTAAAACTTTCGCGAATAGGCTCGAATTCGATAAAATGTTCGTTAATTCAATGTGGCTGTAAAACTTTCGCGAATAGGCTCGAATTCGATAAAATGTTCGTTAATTCAATGAGCCAAACTCGAGCTCGATAAATTTAACTTAAGGTTCACAAATATTAAACATACCAAGATTTTGAGAATGACTGATCGGATGAACTGCCATGTGGGATGCCACGTAGCCCTGATTAAGGTTAAGGTGAAAAACTCTAACCCTAATTTGGGACGACCTGCTCCATCATGTAGTAAAAGTACATATCAAGATAACATACTCACATCTTAATTTGGATATTCAATTACTATCAGCTTCTGCATGTTTGTGTGCCAAAATGCTAAAATTGGGAGGAATGATAGGGAGAAAATCGAACAGCAAGTAATCTCAAGTAATTGTCAACCACTCCACCCCGTGGGCATTTCGGATCATTGTCCTATCATCCTAAATTTAGGTATATCTCTCCCTAAGGTGAAAAAGCCGTTTCAATTTTTCAACTACATGACGGAATGTGAGGACTTTTTAGATCATGTCCGGGAGGCTTGGAATGTCAGAATTGTGGAGCTCCTCTATATATTCTAGCGGCAAAGTTAAGGAATGTCAAGAAAAAACTTATTGCTCTCAATCTCAAACAAGGAAATCTTTCAAATAATGTTAAACTTGCACGAGATGCTCTACAATCTGTTCAAAGGGAACTGCTCACCTCATATCTTAACTCGGATCTCATTGCAAAGGAGAAAGAGTGTAGCAGTAATTACTGGAAGGCATCGGATTGGGAAGAGAAACTTCTAAAACAAGTGTCGCGGGTCAAATGGTTAGCAACTGGGGATAAAATAAAATGCCATTGGAATTATAGCAAGATTCTCTCCATTCTTGACAATGATGGCACCCTTGTTTACGGACAGGAAAAGGATAAATGACAAAATAATCATTGTACTATATATTAATGTATAAATTGGTTACTGAAATAATTTTTTGTACAATCGATTAACTGTACTACCAATTTTGTACAATTCGTTAATTTTTTTGTTAAAATTTTTGACTTTAAACAGTTATAGTATTTGGTCCCACTAATGTCACATGTACCTGCTACGTTGAACAAAAAAATTAAAAGCCACATAAGCTAAAAAGTAGAAATAATTATTTAAATTATTTTTTTTCAGAAAATTCTAGTTTTTTTTAGAATATATATATATATATATCTTAAGGAAATAAAAACTTTTACATAAACTTTTTTTTCTTAAAAATCCAATTTTAAGAAAATATTTTTTTTTCAGAAAATTCCATTTTTTTATAAACAAAGTCCAATTTTTTTTAAAAAATAAATAATTTTTCAAAATAATTCTTTAAAACAAATAAATTATTTTTTTTTAATTCCAAATTTTTCAGAAAATTTTTTTAAATAATTTTTTATCTACAAATAGAAAAATATTTTTAAAAACTTTAAAATTTTAATAATTACATAATTATGTAATATTGTAATAATAATATTATTATTATTATATAACTGATTAAAATTAAAAAGATAATAAGAAATTAAAATATTAAAAATTAAAATTTAATGGGTTGTAGTGCCATGTCAACATTTTGTTAGGATTTTGTACAAAAATTTCAGTTCAATGAGTTGATTATACAAAAAATCAATTCAGTGACCAATTTGTATATTAGCATATACTACAGTGACCACTTTATCACTTTACCCGATAGGAAAATATTCAAAGAGTAGTGGTTGACTATTTCCAACAACTCCTAGATTTTAAAATTGTTCTTATCTAGTATTTTTTTTTTATTAATATCCTATAAATTAATATTTAGTGTTCTAAATGAATTAAATAAAAATTAGATAGTCTCTAAATCTCCAATATTTTCTCTATAAATTTAGAAATGTTCTCATATAGCGAATGTAAATTCCTAATCATATCCTTTAATTAGCTTAATTGTCATATATAAGTTAAATAAAAATTAGACAGTATCAAAATCTTCAATATTGTAGTTCTTTTATTAAAAATTATTCATCTTTTTTCCAAAAAAATAATATTTACCTATATAATTTGATTAGCTTATTTAAAATTAATTATATTAATTATTTATCTAATAACTTTTTAATACTCTCTCTTTCCCAAAAAAATGACTAAAACACCCAAAGTCTATAAATTAAGAAAAATAACTTTTGATGAAACAAAGATTTTGAGTCATAAAAAAAGTGAGTATGCTCATAAAATTATTATTTTTTAAACATACATCACATAGTTGTATTTATATATGTGCATACGTTGTTCATTTTAGGCCCAAAATTAAAAGAGTATTCGACCTCATTCTTTTTTGAATAGAACGAATACAAAATTTTTGCATTGCCTCCTCTACGTAAAAATCCTAACTTCGTCCCTACTCACTCCAGTGAGAGGACCTCAGATTACCCGTTTGATCTTTTCACAAATTGCTTCCCTCACTCCCAAGCTCTGGCTCTTGATATGAAGAAATGCTTTCCACCCTCAAAAAAATGCACAAGAATAAAAGCCCTGGCCCGGATGGTTTCAATGTAAATTTTTTCTTACATACATGGAGCATTGTTAGTGATGATTTCTTAAAGGCTGTCTATGGCTTCTTCATTTCTGGGAAACTCCTAAAAGAAATAAATGCTACGGCCATAGCTCTAATCCCTAAAGTTGAAAACGCTTCATCTATGAGTGATTTCCAACCCATTTCTTGTTAGAATACGGTCTACACATGTATCTCAAAAATTCTCGCAGCCCAGATAAAAGGTACATTACCTCACCTTATTTCCTCTTCCCAATTTGGCCTTCTTCCGTGGAGAAGTATTGGAGATAGAATGTTGATTGCCTAAGAATTATTTCGGAATTATCATACAAAGGGCAGCCCTCCGTGATATGCAATTAAAATTGATCTAAAGAATGCCTTTAACTCGGTCTTTGTGGTTTAACTCTACCCTTGGGCCTAATGCAAAAGTGAGTGCTTTTGATTTGCAAATCCCTATTTTGAACCAAGGTGACACTATTTTTTGGGATTCTCTTAATGTTTCCAAAGTAAGGGTTGCAACAATTTGGGAGTCAATCCGATCACGGCAAATGAAATAACTTGGCGCTCCTTACTTTGGCATAAGTTTTATGTTCCGGGTTATAGCTTTATTTTTTGGATGGCCCTTCTAAACAGACTACGAACGGCAGATATGATGATTCGGCATGGTAGACTCATGGACTCGGGTTGCCACTTATGTCGGGAAGAAGCTGAAAGTTTTGACCATCTATTTTTCGGTTGAAACTACTCCACAAGAGTGATTTACACAGTTCTCACTCATGGCAGATGGACAGTTCCCACTACTCACTGGACGGATATCATCGAAAATGCGCTAAACTCTCAAGGCCCTTACATTCTCCTTGATGTTCTTAAACTCAGCCTTGCCACGGTGGTATATATATTATAGAGAGAAATAAACTCTCGTTCACAGCGCAGTAGGGACAGCTCCAATCCTAGTAACGGAGGCAATTAACCTCATCAAAAGTCGGCTACATAGTTCTCGAACGGGTTGGCTGCTTTAATCTAGGGCTTACTGACCTTTTTTTGGGCTATGTTTTTATCACTCTCCCTCTCTGGTTCTTTCTTGGGGCTACCTGTTTTGCTCCCTTTTAGCTATTGTGGTTTGTTTTATTTATGTACTATGGTGTTTATCAAGGGTTCTCATGTCTTAATGTCTGCTCAAATAAAGGTTTAGCTCTACAGGTATGTCCCTTGCCTTTGTAATTATGTTTCTTTTTTTAATGGACTAAAAATCTTAGCAAAATAAGGAAGTAGAAAAGAGATACTTGAATGCTTTTAACAATCATATCGTCTATTATATATATACTAAATGCTAAATACTAAATACTTTGATATGATATGATATGGGCTATTTTATATTAAATACTTTGTCATGTTTTGCCCTTGATTTATGAATAAATTGCTTAAAAGCCCAATCAATTATGTAATAATTGTTATATATTTTGTTTAGATCACTACTTCTTGTTTGGGCTTTGTTTTGTAGGTTTTTGGATCTCAATTTCATGCAATTTTGGACTTGGAATGGACAAGGAACGAATCTGGGCCGAAGAAATCGCAAAACAGGAAAAATCACACAATCCAGCAGCTCCCACGGTCAGACCGTGGAAGTAGCCACGGCCGTGGGAGGCTGCCGATTTGCAGTTTTTCAATCTTATTCCGATTCTGAAAGAGGGATTCGATCCGGATCGTTCATATGCGAATTTGAATTAGATTCGGATTATATTTCTGGCCCTATAAATAGACTAGACCTCAAACCAAATAATATAGTTAGTTTATACTTAGTTTTTATTATTCAAATATAGTAGAATAGTAGTAGAAGCTGTAGCCGGTATTCGGTGGAAGTCTTTCCATACAAGACGAAGGCTTTTCATCCGAGTAACTTTATGGATTTTATTATTCTAA